>DF237257.1:0-105884 GCA_000708835.1 Klebsormidium nitens
CCATAGCCAATCCGTGACCAGCCTGCGAGGTTATGGTTAGGTGCGCTAACTGCGGTCGGTTTAAGCTAACTGACTTATCTAAGTACGTTACGACATTCCACATGTCTCATGCTGGTTGGCCAAGCGACGCGTTATGGCAGCGACGCGTTGTGGCATGACACAGGCTAGAAAGAACTTGTAACCGTCGTTTAGGTAGTAGCTCTTTAGAAGGTTATGTTGAGCATGCCATGTGGGGTCGATCAAGCTCGGTCCAGAGCATTGAGGCTGGACGGTCAAACTAACGTACTTATAAAGTGTTCGGCCCATTAATATGTCGATGATATGTCAACGTCTGCACTTAGTTCCTGATAGAGATCGTAGCAACCCAATCAACAGAGGAGATCGAGCCGAAAACCTCATGCATATTTTACCATGATTACATACCATGTATAGATAGTTCAAGCCTTGAGTCAACGAAATCAGCCATGGGGCCCACGAAACAATTTCGGATTTCCATGCAGTGCTGTGATGGTTCCTGCACAATAAATCGACCACTTTGTACCTTCGATCGCATGCTGCGTTCTAAGCTGAACGATGGTGCTTCACATGCTCCTATAGATCACATGTCGTTTCCGATCGTTGAATCAAAAAGAGCACCCTGAGCCGGGCCGCCATCAGAGCTCGGGTGAGTAGAAGTTCACATATTGGTTGGGCATGATTCCACCGTGATGAACAGGTGATGAACGGGTGATGAACAGGCCGCACAGAAGGCCGGCCCGAAAGACTATTTGAGTGTCAATTTATCAACCCGGCGGCAGTGTTTCCTTTGAAGCTTGGTGCAGGCAGCCTCTGCAATGAGCCGCTAGTATCGCAGGCGAAGTGCTACGGCTGGAAAAATCAAAGCAATTTTCAACCGGATTGTAGATTGCCCACTCATTCTTTGCTCTGCAACGGCGGCTGGTTGACAATGTTCCGCCGTCTCGCCCTGAATCCTGAGATGATTCAGGAGAAGCCTCCCTGGACACATATGCATAATCTACCCAAGTACCCGCATGGCAGATGGACAGAGGTATAACGAGAAGACGCGCTCGCGGGCGAGCCCACTGAGGTTTCAAGTTGCCTCACTCATCACGTGTAACAACGATGCGCGAGCAGGCGACTGGCCAGACCAAGTCACTCTCCCGCGTCACGTCAAGAGTTGTACGCGTGGAGCCGCTACAATAGCGATCACGCATAATTTGCTGAATTTGATGTGACTAGGATCGTCACATCACAGTCTCGTGGTTCTATGGTCCAATTAAGGAGCAGGGCTAAACGCCATGCGTTTCCTTCAAGCTCCCGCTTCTGCTATACTTCAGCGAGCTCGAGCTCCCAGTCCAAAAGACATCTCTGCTCAAATTCTGGCATTGGTGGCCACGCAGCTTTTTGGAAGACAAGCTAGTCCTTTCGCTTCTGTACTATCGTGCGGGAGATAAGCTTACAGATTTAATTCTTGTTTGTAGATGACTCCTGAGACGGCCTTTCTCTAGTAATCTGCTGCAAGCTCGCTACACGTTGCAAAGGTTTCAACGAGAGACGTGAAGGAAAAGGCTACCGTTGCACGTGGAGTTGGATCATCTGCGAAGAGGAGCAGACAATAACAGTTCCTTTAGTGAGGTGTAACTTTTCATAGTTGGGTTGCAGCAAATCTTTGTGAGCTAGGTCTTCAAGTTCTTTCATGAAACGCGTAAAAACGCATTCTCGCGGACAATTTTTGAGATTGTCTGAGAAATTATCAGGTTAAAAGGGTTTAAACTCGTAAGAGAGTAAGACGATGTTTCTAGGAGCTGTTGCCATCAAGCCTTCGTGGAAACAAGGAACTTGAGGAAGCCAGCAAGCTACACTTCTTGGATGTGAAGATTTACGGTCATGTCAACTCCATTAAGTTCAGCAATTGGGCCCTTACTCGGAGCTCAAGCAGGTGTGTCAATCGTATGTACTGACCCGTTATGATTGAGGTGACTACTTTCCTTCGGCTTCTCATCTGAGCTCTTTTAAAGTGCTCGCGCAACGGGCAGGCCACCACCGGCTTCTGCAAGGTCTCCCCTGCTTATCTTGTGCTGTTTCAAGGTTTTACCACCTGCAAGAAGTCGAATCTTGATTGATTAGCTTTTGAACGTCTGGAATGCTATTACGCATAACTAAGTAGCAGACATGTCATGAATTTGCCGTGTTTCAGGACTGAACAGCAGCCTGATGCACATCTGATGCGATGGTCCTTGATCAAGACATCCCACCAGCAAAGTTGGATTGAAGATCAGCTTTTGGTTTCTGCGCTCCTAACACAGCAGATAGCGACCTTATACACTTTCAGATATCTTGGACTGCATGATGATTGACCTCTTCCTTTGAATCTTGATTGCCTGCTGATTCTGGACGTTATCTTTTCCCAAACTCATCCTTCTCACATTCAGGTACGCTCTTTTTTTGAACGAACAAGAACATAATGGCGGCTTCAAGGAACCAGCACTTGGCCCAGCAGTCGTAGTTCTTTCTTAGACCCGGCTGGAACAGCGGAGAACCAGATCCTGTTATTTAGTCTCTTGAGGGCGTGTGCAGAGGCGCCGAGGTTATGGAAATATTTGCAAGCTTCAGTCTCCAACCACCACTTCCACCCCGCTTCACCCGAGCCAACATTGCTCCTTGTTGGTCGGCGGCTGATTATATGCAAGCGCAGGATTTCAAGAAGGAAGTACGATCCTAGTCTTTTGCCCCAGATAAATGTGAGAGGTACGAACGTAATTTTTTGCGCTATACAGATGTGAGGGCAAAAGAGTGTGGCAAAATCCCTCATGAAGTGATTTTTCAGGATATACAAGGGTCAGTCTACATCAGCTTGACCTGATTCCACTGTCAATTTGAATTTTCTTCAACGATGTCTCACGCGATAAACCTGTTGCGTTGGGAGCCTGCATAGAAGATGAGAAAGCAACACATAGGCCCAAGGTCTCCGTCAAAGAATACCAAATCAGAGTGGTAGAGTCTGTGAACAGCGGTCTTGAGTGTAGGTGTCCATTTTTCAAAGCACAAGAACTTCGTCGCCAGATTTCCGTGTCTGCTTGAGAGGGAACCACGGGCGCTGTAAGGAAGTGTATCTGCATTAGTTACGAACTGCTTCTACGCTGCAGCTTTGGAGTTGAGCCGGTTACCCACCTCCTGTTGCAGGCAGTTCGTTATCTCAGGGTGCATGTTTGGAACGCGTCGGGTGATCCAAGTGCCTCATGGAATGTCTTTTCTGGAAGTTTTGAAGCCACTTGCGGTTGGCGTAGACCATGTGACAAGAAGACACGTGGAACTATTCGTGAACGAGTTCATAGAGCAGATAACTGAGGCTGCTGAGAAGAGCTTTTGCCCCTCGGGCCGCTTCACGGGCGCCAGAGACTGGCTGCGCGACAGTGTTTGGGAGGTGTCGTTCGACGAATGCGTACTGGGTCAGCTCTTGCGGGGTTTAGCTTCCCTGGGGAACGAGACCCACTTAGCGGTGCTTGATCTGCTCCTGAAGCTGGGGCTCTTCGATCTCGAGGAGCTTTTCAAGAAGACGCTTGCGAAGTTTGGCAGAAAGGTAATCCAGTCCGACGCATAATTCCTCGAAACGGCAGGGAGAAGCATCTTACAGAAGCTGTTGGGTAAGGCTCGTCGGGACGATAAGGATCGGGACCTGACCATAGTACTGAAAGCTAGTGAAACTGATACGAACGAGATGGGTGCAGATTACCTGACCTGGTTGATGGAGTGTGCTGTGAGTTGCGGTATGGCGGAGGACAGTGAGGAGGCCGAGTGGTTTGTAAGCAAACTGGGCCCATCAGTGGGAGAGCTGAACCAAGAGGACAGGGATTGGATTCCTCCTGTGTTCATGAAAAGGCTCCTGACTCGCTATGTGGAGGCGCCGGCGCAAAAGCCGTCCTGTTATACGATTCGCGGGCTTGAACAGTACCTCTACGCTTGGAAGGGTATCAGTGTCTGCGACTTCGGGGAATTTTGCGAAGCTTTAACCGCGCTAAGGTCAACACCCCGAACTCACACCGACCGTCTGTTCGCGGCCCTGTGCCTGCTCAACGCTGAGCAGATTGTCGCCGAACCGGGCGCGGTGGATGCTATCATGCAACACGTCCAGTTGCAGCGGGTAACGTCGACGTGGTATTTGAGGAGGGCCGCCGAGTGTGCTGCCCTGAAGCCAGACTTCCAGAAAAAGATACGTGAAAGAAACAAATATCTTGAGAACAACTTGAGGAGACAAAATGAGGAATATGCGAAACGATTTGGAGGAGAAAATAAGTCAAGTAGGGTCTAGTTATTCAGCTGAGGCGGGAGACGCATCGGCTTGTGTTCGGGTGAGACAGGTGACTGCAGGCTGCCTTAGGTGGGTAAATATAGTTCCGGATCTTCAAGTCTAGAAGAGACCGCCTGCCAGCGTCGTTGTTACGGTGTGGCGAGAAAGTCTGTCCTTAAGAGGAATTAAGGGGAGAGACAACATTTGGATCTGCTTAGTTCGATTTTTTTTTGTACGTGTAGAAGGCATCGAACGGTAATTAGGGCTGGAACAATAATTAAGTATGATTTTTCAAGTAGTTGATTTGATCCACAAACAGGACATCGGTGTTTAAGTGCCGCTGCCTTACAATACAAGCATGTTGGATGCACAGGCAGCGCGGATGACAATGAATTGTTATGATAGTTTTTAGATGCGGACCTGGACCTTATAACCTTTCAGAATAGAAACTACATATGATTCAATAACTTCACCATCCAGCGAAAAATAAATTGGCTGGCGCCTTAGTGAGTGTTGCTTATAACCAAAAGCATGTGCGAAAAACCGGCCCGCCGGCGCGGACAAATCAAGTGCGAAAGAACAGTCAAGTTGCTCAGCTTGATCTTTGATTGATCTTGATTCGAAGTTCGAAATCTGAAGATGCCTTCCAGGCTGTATGTACATGGTCAATCTCAATATTGTCTCTCCGTGTGCGGACGGGCATGTACTTACTTCGCGGCCTTACCATGTAAGGGAAGAAATGCAGCCAAAACATATCAAAGAATCCCTTCTCAGAAGACAATGGTCCGCATTGGCAACAATGTAGCCGCGTCTAATGCGGGGTCCATTGCGTCTAACTAGGGAGACTCCAAACCCGTTTTGCACGCCCACTTTCTTGCTATGTACCACAGAAGCGCATAACGAGCCTTGGTTAAACAACGAGCTGTCGTGGTGGGGTCAAGTCAAGCAACCACTATTCCGTTTGTGTCCGTTGCTTAGGCTTGCGCTCGTCTTCAGTACATAATGCTTTTGGAGGTGCAGACCTTCGTCAGGAAAAATGGGTTTGGCTGTTGGTAGTGACAACTTTGAAAATCTTGCATTCACTCTGGCGGCAATATGATAGCCCTGAGCCTGCTAATCTCTGCTGAACGTACCCAATCTGCCTATGATTCATTAGACGGCGCTTAGCTGACTCTACTCACTCCGCTCTGCCAATCGTACACGAATTCTCTCGAGTCGAACGGTTTGTGCATCCAGTGGGCCTGGCTGCTGCTCAGGTTCTCCCCTACTGGCCTTTGTATGTATTTCCGGATCACCGCTGCGCGCGCGTCCTGGCAAAAGAAGGAGCCGTATGGATTCAGCAAGCCGTTTTGCAGACCCACGCTTTGAAACCGGTGGTGCAAGAAACGACTGTCAGCATGGAAAAAGCACGCGATGGTGCACGTATCCGAAACCATCAAGGAGACAAGTTTTTGCAGGTTCTTTGTATTTGACAGTTTCAAAACAGGCAATCATAGTATTCTTGCTGAGGTCGATTGCCTGAAGCAAGATGTTAACGGTAGATATTTTTACGAACGTTTCTCTTCACTATCCTCCACAATGCTCAAGCAAAGCTCTTGCAGGCGGTCAAGATCCGCCTACGAGTACGTTTACGGGCAGAAATTCTCGATGGGAGTCCCGGAAACAAGACTGTATCGACAGTGATACCTTGGAGATGGATATCTTGGAGAAGGTTACCTGCCCCATAGCGTCACTCGCCATGCCACGTGGCGGTATCTCGCGCGTCCGCGTCAGCGGCCACAGCTGCAGGAGGCACCGCTGGAACTGCACCAGCTGCACGTCGGGCCGCGCCTGCTCGACACGTGTCACGGAGCTCGCGCGCTTCTGCCACACCGCGAACAGCGCCTCGAAGAGCGCCGGGTCGTCCGCGAGCTTCGGGAAGAGCGCGAGCGCGGGAGCGGCCGCGGGCGCGCCGACGGAGTGCGTGTGCGCGAGCAGGCGGCGCGCGGCGAGCTGCCGGTGCATCGTGAAAAATGGGAGCTGCGCGGGGGTGGCGAGGACGGTACTCGGAAGGGATCTGCAAGGTTTGTGGGTTTTGGAGTTCTGGGCAGGTTCGCAAATGAAGGAATCTGAAGCTGCCATCTGGGATTGCTATATGGGCACGAGAAGAGATGGAATCCTTGTCGAGACCATTAATCTGTCAGAAAGCAGGTTCCGACAAGATTGCGAAATATCTGGTCTGACGGCACACCAGGAGAGGACACGATTCAACGTCAGAACGGATGGAGGAAGAACATGGACGTTCGGCCAAGCTTCGCGAGCCGCCTTGGCTAAAACCCCAGAGGATTGACGTTGGACGTTGAAGAGAAGAGTCAAGACCTTTCTGGACCGTCCACTTGAGGATTATAGTGAATAGGGTCCTCGAACCATGTATTGACGCGCCGTTCCGTGGTCTTCGCCACCAGTTTCCGGATGCAATAACCTCCAGACACTTTAAAATCCGTTTCACTTTGCTTCAGCAAATCTCACTTGGATTGCTGGAGCTCCGCTTGGCTGAGCCGCGAGATGCGCAGCCGCAGCGTCGGCTTGGGCGGCTTCGCGGCGAGCCGCGTCCACAGCGACGCGCTCCTCCCCTCTGCAGCAGAGGGTTTCAGGGTTTCGACTCACCATCTTTAAAAATTTTGGGAAACACACAACCAGAACGTGAAGGCGTCAAGGCAAAGCACTTCCGCTCGTCATCGCTATTCCCTGCTTAGCTTAGAGAAAGAACCTTGAGAGGAGGACGCCATTGAATCGGATAACGGTTTGAGGATCAGGACAGCTGAAAGCCCTTAAGAAGGACGAAGTTGGATCTAAGTAACACGAACACTGCTTTATGTCAAAGGCTGGGAGCGGTCCAGATAAAAAAGAAGCAGGCACCTGATTCCGATTCAAGTCTTGCGATTCACGGCGAACATGCACCGCAGAATATTGCGAGAAAAGTGCTCAAAATGAGCATAAGTCTGATCAAATTGCCGATTTCAACGGTTTCCCGATCGCTCTTGGAAATCAAGCCTTACACACACGAGGAAAGGAAGGGGTAAAACGAGAGCCCGAATCAGAACCCCATGAACCCACTTCGTAATGCAAAAGGTCTCTCACCGCGCTTCGCCAGCTCTTGCAGGTCCACCGGCGCTGAGAGAGATCCCCCCATCAGCGGTACCACAAACTCGCGGTCCTCGGCCAACTGCTTGCCGACATTCGGAGTCTTCGGAAACTGAAACGTGGCGTGCGCGCACGTGATTTCGTCCACCTGAAACAGGAGGCTAGACTCTGAGAAGCACGAGTATTGATAAGCGAAGCAGCAACCAAGAAAGACCTCTAGGCAGGTTTGGGTGCTATACTCGTGCAGTAGAAAGATAGCTTGGGGTCCCTACAGTCCTGATTTGCGACCCTTTCACAAAGACGTGATCCTACTGCACTGAGCCGCGTGACACGACGCAATCCCTTCAGCTGCGCTATCTCGTAGTTCGCTTTCGGAGACGCGTTCGGCCACGTTTGAAAGCGCGCTGTGGTGCAACAAATACCTGGACGCTGACTTTCTTGGTGCTGAAACCCCAATTGAATCACACTTCGTCTGAAGGCCGTTCTTGTCAAGTCTCCTATGCTTCAACATGCATATGTACAGGCTTCAGCGGCTCGTTTCGTTGCCATCGAATGACGCCTCCCTTATACCTTGACACAGCTCAACCTTGATCAACATGCTCATGGACAGGTCAAGCCTGGGACGTACCAACTCTGAACTCGGTCCAATGTCCGACAGTCAACCCCGTGTGAACCAGATTAACATATCTCATCCCCTGCTAAATCCGTACATACCTCCCTGGTAAGGAGGCAAAATTCATTGGCAGGGTCTCTAGTTCCTACCTGGGACTGGTCCGTCCGCGAGCCCGCCCGGTTCAACGCCCCGGTCGCCTCCTCGGCGCTGGCGTCATAGCAGACGTTCAGTTCGATGTACACGGTGAGCACCCCCGGGCAGGCGTTGCTCCGGACCAGGCACTGGTTCCCCGCGGCCTGCGGACGTCAGCAAGGAGGGTGATCGCATGCGTGCTGACGTAAGAGCAGTCTCGAGATCCCTTGACGTGCTTGTTCGGGCGACGAGCCTGTGCTGATATGCTTTGGCTTGCCACACTAGAGCGAGCAGTTCAAGCTTGGAAATCATAGGTCGTTCCAGGTTCCCGATGTCCTTTTCGGTTCTCTGAAAGCTCCCAGGTAAAATAGCAGGCGCTCGCTGCAATGGACAGTTCTTCGTTCGTTCACTGCACGGAGCTTCGTCTAGGACGCCAAGCGTTGAGAAAGAGGGCACCCCGGCTTGACTAGACATCAGAACGCTCGGAATATTTGCTGGCTCACGTTCGGAAGATGTACTTGCAACAGCCAGACAAAACCTGACGTGTGAGACACGGTCTTGAGATAATTCGACGAGCCCCGCCCGGTCACCCACGTCCCAGCCGTTTGATGTCTCGCTGAGAAGAAGCTCTGTCGATCCTGACCATTTGTAATGAGGCCCTAAGCGCTTTGACGACCCGTAACCCTTCTCCCTTCCTAATTTAAGCAAAAGTTTCGGAAGCTCTGTGTGCTTTGAGTAACTTGCCTTCGTTGAAAAGATCCACGGCTCGACGTCCCTCTTTGGCGTCTTACAAGGCATCGTCACGAAGTTTCCCAAAAATCGGGACCCGTCATACAGGCAGACGCGTACGGTCCGTCGAAGCACCGGGCGGGCCAACCCTGCAGCAAAGACTGGGTTCCCGTTAAGATGCGTGTGCCACTTGTCTCACGACCTAGCTCGCGGTTGCTCGAGTCATTCGTTTGAGCTCTATGTTTTTGGAAGTTCCTCGTCAAATTGTTCTCGGGTGTGCTTTTGTACTCAGTGATTTCTCGGTTTGTTACGCTCTTGGCCCAAACAGAAACTGCGTCGGTCTGCTACATCTATGCTGGCAGCGGCCGGCAACTTTTTGAATTCAGCACATCAGACAAGGACATGCCCCGAGATAAGACAGCAGTCTTCGACTTCTTTAGAATCAGTTTGCTGCTATGTCTATTGTCAAGCGGAGGGGAGTGCACAAGAATGGTATGTCTTCCTACCGGTGATGGGTACATGGAGGGCACGAATGAGGGAGAGGTTGAAGCACGGACTGACGATGTCTTCGACCTGCACGATACACGCAAGAAGGTAAATTCGGCAATGTTCGAGCGGAGCAGTATACGGACCTTTGTATCAGGGCATGCAGGTTTCCTCAACAGGAGATGTCGTGGCTTAAGAATGACATCCTGTGACAGACAGTTCGCGTGGCAAGTCGAGTTCACATCGGCACGTCTCCCTTTTCCGAGAATCCACAATCGGTAGTGCGGGAGTCAATCAGTTTGAAACACTGGAAGCAACACCGAACAAAGGTCAAGATGGCATCAGAGCATCTAAATTTGGTGACCGAAGCTCGTGAGGAAGCAGAAGTCATTTTTTTGAATAGGTCGATTTCATTTTTGCGAAAAATGAAAGTGTGTTGATGGATGCGAAGAAGCTTCTCAAAGAGGCTTTCTTACAGTCTGTGTGTTTGGGTTCAGAAAGAGGTCCGTAAAGCGGAGGCCGCTCTCTGCAAGCACTGGCCGCAGGACCGATTCTACGGTGAGCTCCCCTGCAAAGCAAGAACGTGGCGGAACTTCTGCTGACACCCTTAGCAGAATGCCACAGTTGACATGAGGTAATCTGCAGTGTCGATGCAAGCGAGGCAGACTGGTGGTGCAGTCCAAGATAAGCTTAAGCGGTAATCCTAGTGTCCAGTGCCTGTTGGTTTGGAAATCTTTGTTTGAAGCATACTCTAGGTTTCATGAGTATGGCTGAAGCTGCTCCTGTTACCTGCCCCTCTTAGTAACTGAAGTGCTGATGAAGGTAACTCGTATTCTGCTTGAGAGAAAAGCATGCAAGTTCAAGCATTGTAGCCCACCTCGCTTTTCTTGCTGCTGAATCAGCGATGGGCGCACAAGTGGATTCATTGGCCCCAGGCTCTGCAGATAGCTGAATGCAACCGCTTCATCTCTAGCTAACCCCTCCGCAAAACCCATGCTCGTTCCCTGCAAACTCTGCCCTAACCCAAAACCACTAACCCGCTTTCTTTCATCCCGAAACCGCATTGCTGAGGTCCCCCTTTCTGTTCTAGCTGAGCCACCTGTTGAGGTGACGTCATGCTGAGCTAAGCCGCTACGCCCCGAGGGCCCCGGCTGCGATGTTTGCCGTTGCTCCCGCTCGTCTTCTTCGTCTGTGCTGACGTAAGAGGAGCTGCTGTCGCTGTCGTACCTATCTCCTCTTTCCATATTGTTCTGAGTGCTCCGTTTTTCAGTATTTTGAGCACCCCCCCAGCTGCCCTGTCCTTGCCCGCTGGTTTCAGCCATTTTTGCAACTTGGAATCAGAGTCACCATAGGGTGTGGGTGAATCAAATCGAGACCTCAGCTATGCTTCCCCGACGCATATCAAGCTCGCTGAGCTTTGGTTGGGGTGCTGCCAGATTCTTTGTAGCTCATAATTACTGGATACCCCCAATCGTGCAGGTAGCTGCGGCCAGTTGCGCAGTCTCTATCCTGAAAGGCTCACAATTTCTACTTTTCTCAATGCCGGCGCCAGGTCCCGGCATTTCCTATTCAATGGAAGTGCTCCGGCGGCATGAGGTCTGGAAGAGAACCTAGGCTATTACTATTAGCGTGAGCCTACATAACGATAAAGTTTTTTGGGAGGGCGGGTGCTTTCTTGAAATCTTTGTCATTGGTATGAGCCCGAGCATTTCAAAAACATAGGCAAATCGTAAATATGTAGTGCCGGCTACCCCATCCCTATAATTACCACAGATTGCATGAGAAGTTTTGCAGCCCTTGACATTCGGAAAAGTGCTCGCGCACAGTAATATCGACGGCTTTGAATTCTGGATCCTTGAAGTGCGCCTCACGGCGTACGGTAATGGTTGAACAGAGCCATTACCATGCAGAGTGGTGTGAGTTTGAGACTTGAATGGACACAGTGAAACTGAAAGTTGAAACACGCACACACACACACACGAACACAGACTCGATGTTCAAGACAATCAAGAGAAGTCGCTCCATACAGCTACCGTACCGGTAGTAGTCTCGGATTGAAAGGAACAGCACACTCATTATTCTATAAAGTCCGACCTCGCAGCTTGTAAGCTTCCTCCTCAAGCACATCTTGAAAAGAAGAAGCCCGCCGTCTCGAAGGTCTGTCAAAATGCAGGCGGTGGGGAATTCTGGCGCTCTGAGCAGGCTCGTCCGCTTTCCTGCGACGCTCGTCGCGGCGCAACGGGTGCTTACAGGAGCAGACGGGGGACGTTCCTGCATTGCGTCCTACCATGGTCATATCAGAAACCCTGTGCCTCTCGGTTTAGCTTTGGAGAAGGTCCAGCTCTGGGCCGACGCCAGATGTTCCCCTTTGAACCCACACACTAACCCTGCCCTTAACCACGCCTTCTTCTCAACCTTCTCTGGCAAAACCTCTAGGAAGAAGTCGTTTGCACCAGGCGGTGTCAGAGCGGCTGTCTCGTCGCGCCCTAAACCCTCTTCTAGACCAAGTTCCAAACCGTCTTCCAAACCCAATTTCAAGCCTGCCGGTCAAGCGGGCCCCCGACCAAACCCAAGAGACAAGGATGATGCCTTGACACCAAAGCGGGAGCCAGCGCCTTGGTTGATAGCTCGGGAAGATGTCAAGCGTCAAGCGAGCTCCGATAAAAAGGCCAGGAAACAAGAAGCAGAAGTGGACATCTTTGGAGTTCCTTTGGGGGAAAGAGGACCGCGAGAAGACGGGATGAAAGTTGGGGATTATGAGCCGCATGCCTTGAAGCTGAGATCAGCAGAGTTTATCATAAGCAGCACGGACGTGTCCAAGTGTCCTGATACGGACAAGCCCGAGTTTGCGGTGGTTGGACGGTCCAATGTGGGGAAGTCGTCGCTGATCAACATGGTCACAAATAGAAAGAGCTTGGCAATGACGTCGAAGAAACCAGGTGATTGCCACAAATTTGCAACGCCGTTTGACATCTTTTGCAATCCAAGTGAGATTGAGTTTGCAAGTGCTGTCGATGAAATTGCATGAGGGGGTCCTATCGGACTAGACTGAAAGGCTATCAAGCGAAGTGGTTCTAGACAGACAGGATATTTTTGAGCAGTATCCAACTTGAAAAGCATCTGCCTCTTCATGGTTCTGCTTGCTATCTGTGTCACATACTTTCGCTGCCACCATAGAGAGGATCTCTCTGGCCTTTGTACATTGCGCTTGGGCCATTGAAGCAACAAACGGATTTATGCTGCTTCTTTTCCGTTGGAGAATGCTTGGGCCAGCGGCAATCGGAATTTTACGAAGCCTCACAGTTTTCTTCTGGCCTCGTGGGCATTCGCTGTGTTTCCTGGATTATCCCCAAATTGTACTGTCCGCCTAAGAGGACCCTTGAAAGCTGATACTCTCTACAACGGAGAAAGTTCTAAGAGCAGTCTTGAAACTTTAGCCAGCTCTGAAGTTGACAGAAACTCGTCGTGCAGGCAAGACGCAAACAATCAACCACTTCTTGATCAACGACGATTGGTACCTGGTCGATCTTCCGGGTTATGGGTAAGCGGAGCTTTTGACCAGCCATGCTGTGCTCATACGTGGATCTAACCAGATGCCTTTCCTCTTAAGCAGCCTTGTATCACCCTCAAACAAGTCCGGGCACACCTTTACCCCACTGTAGTTGAAAACTTCCTGAAAGTTGTTGCGATTTAGTCAGCCCCCAGCCCCTGTTCGTCCAGACCGAAGAGAAGCCGAAGGTGTTCTCCTGGTCGGGCATAAAAGCAGCCCGAAGTGTACTCCTTAAGCAGTCTGATAGTGTGTTAGAGCAATGCGTATTAGTGTACTTTTAACCAGCTTGACTGTGCTCGTAACCCGCTCAGCCAAGTTCTGCCTTTAGCTCAGCCAGTATGCTCCGGTTCTGGGGTGAAACAAACGTATTGCCTTGACCATCATTTCTAATGCATCGGCGAACATTCAGACGAGGGCCGCCTGAGGGACTGCACATGTGGGCCGCATTTTTGGGGATTTTGCCTTGGTGGGAGTAGCTCCCAAATATTGCCATTCAAAAGCATCAGTTTGAAGCCTAAGCCTCTCTCCAGACCTCCGGATTCCACACTATTCTACTGCCGCCAAAGTGGCTCGTCCAAGGTCACGCTGCCAAGCTAACAAGGATTGCGGTTCCTCCTCCATGTTCCAGAGATTTGCCTATAAACAACCACTTAAGCAATCAGATTTCAGGCCTCTGCATTTCGGAGTTCCTTGTCTGCACTTCGTCTCGAACTCGTTTGGGCTCGTTGTACAATCCGTGACGTTTCGTTTCAACTCCTCTAGCGCCAGATCGGCAACGCAACCCAAGCAACGAGCTCAAGTCCGTTCTCTCATCCAGCCCGAGCCGTCAAATCTAGCGCTCTAAAGTCAACGTTTTTTTCTTTTCGCGCCAGGTATGCGGCCGCTCCCGGGAAGGCCCGCTCCGCCTGGAACGAGTTCACCAAGGACTACTTTTTAAACCGGAAGCAGTTGGTCACCGTTCTGCTCCTGATCGACGCCAGCATCGCCCCTCAGGAGATCGACCTCGAGTGTGCGGAGTGGCTTGGTGAAAATCAGGTATGGACCGGGACAGTGCTCTCGGGGCGTGTAGTAATTCTGGATTGTCGGGCACCCATTTTAGATTACACGCTTGCCAGTCTTTGTTTCCGGACGCGGGCTGAACTCGATTACAGATGCTTGATTTTCAGAGCGACGGATGACTGGCTTGCCGCAAAGATTGCATTTTAGAATGAATGTTGTTGACGGAAGAAGGTCCGGACTGCTCGATGCAAGATCGGGGTCCGACTTGGAGTGGGCCGAGAGAGGTTCTGTTTGTCGTACAGGCAGACTTCGAAGCCAGTACGGTTGTCACAATGCAAGACGACAAGTCAAAACGCTCTGTAAGAGGGAAAGCGTACAAAAGTCTATGTCAGGGTTTCTTTCTTCTACGTTTCATGGCTCTTGCGATCCTTGTCACTGAACTTTTGGCGTATCTTTGGCCTGGACGGACAGTGGCTGGGGCTGACTAAAATGCACCAAGTTTGAGGAAGTTTGCATCACGCTAACCTTCCGCTCCTCTCCCTTTTCCTGGTCTGATACCTCTCTTTATCATGCTCGACCACCGAGACTGTATTTGAGTGCCCCTTGAAAATGCGTCTAAGGGCCCGCGACCACTAGGAGTAAATCTAAGCGTCGCTTCAAACTGCCTCTAGGGCTCGATAGCAAGAACGTGTAAGTCACAGAATTTCAGACATCGTTTGAAGAGGGCCGCGCCTTCTTCTGGAAGGGGTTCGATGCGCCTTCTGTATTCTTGAAATGAATACCTGGCTGTTCGCAGAAGCAACAAATTGTTCTGGCGACAGAAATATCTTGGGAACTTCTAAAACCCGCAACTCTTGACTAATTTCGAGCTTCTTAACGTGCAGGTTCCTGTGTCTCTCGTCTTCACCAAGTGCGACAAGCGGAAGAAGACAAAGGCGGGGGGGAAGCATCCGACGGAAAACATCGCCGACTTTGAGAGCATGCTAAAGGAAACGTGGGACGAGCTGCCTCCCAAAATCCTCACGAGCTCCGTCACGGGGACGGGCCGGCACGAGCTGCTTTCGCACCTGTCGCAATTGAGAAGTTTCTGGAAAGATAGAGATTGAGAAACAGGTTGGAGGGCAGACGTGCCTCCTCTAAATCTGGTGGAGCAGAAACGAAGACCTAATTTACAATCTGTATGATCTTCAGTCAGTTCCGGCCTTGCGTTAAGCAGAAAGTCTTCTCTGATGATCAAGTTGTGCGAATTGAGAAGCACATGTTGTCATGCGAAAGCGTATTCGGTCGTGTCTGTGCCTCTATCGTGCGTCAATCTGTTTGTGAACTGTGCATCAGATTCATCGAGCTCGGTCGACATTGTACAATTGGCCCCAGTGGCTCTGGTACCAGTGGGCTTGATTGATGGTACTAGTTTCTGGTTGCATAATAGGCCATAAATGTTCTGAATTTTGCGCCGGTCCAGACACCTGGCCGACATGACCTCCTACGACCGAATCGGATAACGATGCGGGAATGATTTCGAAGCACAATCTGAATCCAGTTTTATACATGCATCGATCACCAACGATCGAAGGGCTTTGCCAGCGCGCAGAAGTTCCGGCCAAATAGCTAGCTATTAGCATGTTGTGGACAAGTAGCTGCGAGTTTTGTATATGGTGTTGGCATATAACCAACGCTGCGTACCGCCAGGACCTTCTACCCGAGTCCAAGTCTACGTACGTTGTTAAAACGCGATGGTCTTTTTTCAAGCACGCGATGTTGTGCCCGGCCTAGCATTACATCTTCGAGTCGAGTTTGACGGCCCGCGGCCAAGCATCATGCGGATGCAAATACACGGCTCAGTACAAAAGCTCTGACGCCTTCCTGTAGTACGTCCACGCAGTCTACGCGCCCTTCAGAATCTTAGAAAAGACCCTCGTGCTGTGGGGAGCTTCGCCGAGCCTTGCTTGCAGTCATATGCCACATGGGCATATGTGCTTATCCCGCATTGGAGGTTGAACAGCGGCTAGGAGGTCCATATGTTCGTTCTGAATCTGCTAACGCCCTTCTTTTGATGAGCAAAAAGCCACTGTTCCTACTGTCCGAGCAAATGATACTTGACTGGCTTTGAGCTTCTTCTTGAGCTGCCCCGTCGGACCCTGACATGAACGGCCGGCCGCAGGATCCTCCGGATCAGCAGAACCCTCAGGATTTTTGTGCGCGCAGGGCGGCCGCGGTTTCGGGCTCGGTCGTCGGAGCGGCCGCGCGGCCGGCAGTATCGGAACCATCGAAGATCGATTGCCTGCTCGCTGCCATGCCTGCTCCCTGACACTGACATCACTGAGCACCCGAAGGTCGGACAAGCACAGTCAGCTTGAGCACTCTTCCGCCACCTCATCAGGTGCAGTCCACGGAGCAAGGACGACATTCTTCCTTCCCAGCTGTATAGAGGGGGCAGCAACGGGAACATACTTTCACAAACTCTCAGCGTCTTCAAAGAAACGGCGCACATCTCCACCTCAGAAGAAGACGCGCAGGGGAGAACGTGTAGAAAGGAGAAAAGCAAAGATCAACCAGAGACGCCTCAACTTTCCTTGGCACATACATCCGAAGGCACACCTCATGGCGGCCAGAGCGCAGGGAGCTCCGACGAAGAGGCAAACCAGCGCTTTTGACGTGCTCTATCCTGAGCTGGTGGACTACATCGTGGAAAAAGCTGCAAAGTGTACTCCGTTGAAGCGGCTGGGAGGGGTAAACAAAGCTTTTCGAGAGGCTGCACGACGATGCAGCAGAACACTGGTGCTTGGTCCCATGCTTCAAAGGGTGGAGACCAGAACATGGAAGAGACCTCGAGCAGAGCAGCTTTGCGAAGCGCTCAGGGAAGAGATCAGCTTGCGACCAAGCCTGTGCAGCTTGGTACTGACTGGAGGAGAGGTGGTAAGTTGTCTTTCGGAAGTTCTGTCGCAGGTGCAGTGGACCAGCGTACAGGCACGTGCTGAAGGTACCCTGGACGTGCTTCTTCAACGCCTTCCTGCTTCGAGGCTCTCTTTGAAGAGCTTGGACCTGGACCTGAGCTCGGGAGGGAAGGCGGAGCTTGCCTTTGACGTGAACAAAGACATGAGGCGCATTCTCCAAGTGTTCCCCAACCTCGAGAATCTGAAACTGCGAGGAGACTGGTTCGCTCCTTGCGAGGCGACGAACCAGCTCACAGACAAGGATGACCTGAACACCTGCCTCACCACCCTAGTTCTTTCCAGCTTCAAGCTGCCGCCTTGTTCACAAGTGTTCAAGAGCCTGTCTTTCCTCACAGCTCTCCGCTCGCTACAGCTTACTTGCGAGTTCGACGGCAGCCTGGCACTCTCCCCTTCTGCTTCCTGCTCTCTTCCTAGCTTGCAGGCCCTTCAGACCTTGCAGATAGACGTTTTTGATGAAGCTCTGGTGGATTCTCACTTCCTTCCCAACTTGGCAGAGCACTGTCCTAATCTGCAGCGCTTGCTGCTTCGCACAGTTCCCGTCTATGCACAGGGCAAATCTGTTGGCGAACTGGCGCCTCAAATTGCGGAGCTACAGGAAAAGTGTCCGCTGCTCGAGCAGATTGTCATCAGCCGCAGCGAAATGTTGTTCAGAGCTCGGTTCTTGGAGGTTCTTGTTCAGTCTGACCTTGCACCAGAGGGTTATGTTGACATTTCAGACTTCAATGTTCCTATAATGAGCAAGAAGGGCTCGAAGATGCTCATTTTGGAGGACAGCACGCCCGAGGGGAGTGAGCTTTGGCGGGGATCTTGTTCTGTGACTTTGTTCCGGTTCGTAGTCCTGTTTCCATTCGAGGAGCGGCGGATCCCAGGAGACCGGAAACGGATCCAAAGACGGCTCCTGGGAAACGCTGCTGCCATCAGCAGCTGGTTTCACGCCTTTGTTTAAAGGTTGAGCGTGCTGCAAGACAGAGGCTTCTGTTGTTTGGTGGGGAGGTGTTTTAAATTCAGATCTTTCTTTGTTCATGCTGAGAGGAGCTGGTTCCAAAGAACTGAAAGCGTGTTTTGAGGGCTCCTCAATGAGATACGCACAGTCGATTTCTTGTATTCACAGGCAGCAAGACGTTTTACCTTAGGCCCTCTCTTGACATTTTCTGATTTCTATAAAGATCAACCTAAGTATTGGGACCGTCAAGTGCTCGAGTCTGTCAAGATGTTTGCAAACAAATGCTACGATCCGCCTGCTTTCTTTGTGGGGCAGGTACCGAAGACAGGAACCTGCCTCTTCGTCGGGACAACGGAAGGTCAGCTGGGCGATTGGTGTTCTGCACATGAAAGGACGTAAGCAGGCAATTGGGAGCGGAACGAGAGGATTTGAGTGATACAGTGACATGAGAACAAAAGCAAGGAGGGAAAAAATCTTGCATGCGAGGACGGCGAATGTTGGTGCGACATTCATTATTCAGCTAGCATTGTTTAGAATAAACAAGCTAATCAAACCAAGCATAGCCGACTAAAGTAGCTAGCATTGTCTCAAACATTGAAATGAACAAGCTACTCAAGTTAGCTAAGCATATAGCCAGTTGCATCAAAAGAAAGGTGACATGGAACATAAACCGCAAGCATAATCACTCTCATCTCTAAGTGAGTGAAATGTTCAAGCTTCCCATTACACGATACTCTTTCTGCTACAACCTACAACACAACAGAAGATAATCAGACCGTCACAAAGGATCGTCGCTTCAATTTTTTGTCAAGGTTCGAAATCAAAGGCCATGGCATGTCATCAGCATCACATACAGGCGGCTCATGCAGTAGAACTTGCAATCTTTGTTCAACCGTTGGAACGGCCCGCAGAAGCTTGGGTTCAATGCTCGTCGACTCTTTTACTTGCTCGACGCGATTGGCCGGATAGTCGAGCTAGAGGGCGCAACGACCAGGCACCAAATGAGATGCATGCTCGCCCTAGAGGGACTGCCGATATCGCATGTTAACAAAAACCATTTGCAGCTATCGGGGTGAATTTGTCGCACTCGGCTGCATCTATATACTCCAATGATTAATATATAGCACGCATATGAATCGTAGATGCAAGAGATCATGTGTGTGTGCAATATGCATTTCTATGAAATCATATTGAGTTCCGCAAAGAGTCAGCGCGGCGCGCGGCCCGGCCCAGCCCATGCGTAGTGGTCGCCGTGAACCATTCGCGCGCAGGCCAGGCCAGGCTATGTCCACGTACGTTCAGTGGGTCCGATATCGCGGTACTGCATAGACGTCCGTCTCATGCAAGTGCCATCCTATACCACGATGTCGACACAGTACTTGACAATAAAGCGGCGCGTGTCGAGATCGACGTGTTGAAGACATCACGAGGTTTGTTCTGAAACTCTAGGTGGAAGGTTCAGCCCCCGGATAAACATACTGAGCTAGTACATCATCCGGGGTTCATGATCTTGTGAGTGTATAATGACATGTACGACATTGCTCGTACATGTCAAGCACGGCAGCTGCCCTCGAATCGAGCATAAGTATTTGTCACGCCAATCTGGCAAGAAGGATTGAGCCTAAGTATTGATCCCGACCAGCTTTATGAATGTCTGAAGGTCGTCAACTTTCCTGCTTATGCACAGCTCTCGCCCTATACAGCCCAGGCACTCAGAACCATGGGGCCAGTTTATCGTTTAAAGAGACAAAATATACGTAGAAGTAGAAGCCCTAAAGGCCTGCCAGATGAAGGTGCCTCTTTTGCACCTATGAAGGTAGCCTACAAATCTTAGTTCTTGAAATGGTCGTCTGCACCGGGCGGGGACGTCTCAAATTGCGCCAAGTAACCTATCCCGACTCGTGCCAACACATCCGGCAAAAAACGCTCGACTATAGTCGACTGGTCACGCCTTTTTGACTCGCGCATATTTGGAAAGCCGCCCGTGCCCCCGTGTCGAGCGCGGCCTGCAAGCAGGGGTTCACTCCTGGGTGCGTCGCCTCGCCCGCGAAAAACAGCCGGCCCTGGACCGGCTGCGAGAGCACTCCCCGGGCTGAGTGTCCCCCCACCGAGGGGTGTGAATACGCTCCCCGGATGAACGGTTCGTCTGCCCAGTTTTCAATGTGGCCCCCGCTGAACGCCGCGGTCGCGGGATGTATGTCCGGGCTAACGTCAGCCACGCCGACGGCCTCGAAGAAGCACGACTCGAGCACGCGCAGCTTGAGCTCGTTCCCGTTCCCATCTTTGGCTCCGCTTCCGCTGGCGTCGCTGCTGACGTCAGCATGACGCTCGGGCGCCGCGAACATGGTGTCGAGCTGCGCGAGGAAGCGCTCGAAGATCTCCTTCTCGGGCAGTTGCGCGATCTGGTGCGCTTGGTCTCCGGCCACGAAGCCGATGGCTACGACCGCGCCGAGGAGCTTTGGGGGCGCCGGGTTGCGCTCCCGGGGGGCCGGGATGGCTGGCGGGGAGGGGGGGTAGGTCGTGAACCAGACCTCGGGGACGAAAGTGTGCGTGCAGACGACGTCGAAAAGATCGGCGGGCCAGAAGCGGTAAGAAAAGGCGCAGACGATCTGGCAGAAGAAGACGGGGAGGAATGGTTAAAGAGTTTCTCATCGCTATCATTCGTGATTGTAACACGTAGTGTCGGATAACATCACTCGTGGCTGGTCGACCGATTGTAGAATGCGCGTAGAAAGAATGTCAACAAAGAGCTCCAATGGAATTGCTGGGAACCTTCCCTGCATGCCCCGTGCTTGCAGATGATTCTCTAGTCGTTTTTGAAGTTACTATTAACAGCAGGAAGACTCTGAAATCAGTGGGTCGACAGAGCGAGTCGGACGAAGCTTCGAAGCAAGAAGAGCGCAAAGCCAAGCTGACTCTTCCAGCCAAACGCAATGCAAATCATTTCTTTCACCTTCAGTCAGATTCTTGAGTCTCCTACCCTTTGGGTGTTGATTCCGAGGGTAACACGCCGTAACCGCGGGTGCAAATGCCCCTTCTCCGGGACTTCGCTTGTTAAGAGGTGGGCTGGCTCTTGGTAACGCCTTGACAAAAGCACCGGGTTTACCAGCCTCGCCCCTCCCGTCCAAGAACACAAAATCTTACCCTACCTCCAGCTGAGATGTAAACCAAATGTCGAAGCACTGTAATGATCAAAGCAACCTCACCGCAAATGGGTTTTCTGTCCGTTTCAACGGACGCAAGGCCTCACCTTGAGGGCGGTGGACATGCCGATGGACCGGGCGGCCCGCAGCTTGGACTCGGAGAGAGGGGGGCAGAACTCGATGTCACCATCACGGAGCACAGTCTGCGGCGAGGATACGAAATAGGAATAGTAAGGAAAGAAACGAGGGCCTTCATTTGATCAAAATAGGGTTAGTAAGGAAGGAAACGAGGGTCTCCATTTGACCTTGAACAAGGACCCATGCCGGACCAAGAATGCTCCTCCAGCGGTAACATGCAAATCGTCTCTCGTGACGACCGGACGGCTCAGTCGCACTGCGAGCAGACATGGTGCAAAAAAGATAGAGCAAGCGGAACAGTTGGAGCAGCACAACTTTTCGACGGAGGCTGAAACAGGAAGATGCGACCAAGTCGAGCTCACGACGTTAGCAGAGCTCCGAGCCCACCGAATAAGAGGAAACGTATTGACGGAGTTTGTCGAACCCGTTGAGACGGGAAGGGACCTGTCGAGACGACGAAGACGGCAGTGCTCTCAGACATGGAATGAGAAGCCCAGAGATTTGCGTGAGTGGGAGGTACAAGCGCTACGGGTAAAGACTTACAATGGGCACGGTAACAATTGCTCTATCGGCGAGGACCACGTTGGCTTCCCGGCTCGTCAGGCGCACCCCCGCCTCCGTCGAGTACTCGACCTGCTGTACTGGCCAGTTTTTTCGTACCTAAAAGCGAAAGTTCAACGTCTCGGGACAGGGAGACGTTCGACCCACATTCTGCGGCGAAGTGGTGCCGTCTGATGTCCCCTTGCAAGCCACCCTTGCTTTCAACGCCCAGAGTAAACCAGAGATAGGCGATTGCCGTTCGTATGCGAACCGAAGGGCGTGAATAAACCTGAAGAAACAAGGCCTTTGAAAGGATCATTGCCAGGTGGACCAGGACACAGACGAAGCTTTTCTTAAGAAATGACTTTCCAACCTAGATCGACGAGCACAGAAGACGACTACACACGCTCCTTGTGCGCACATCCCTTTCCTCTGCCAGTTTCGTCATCTTTTGGTGCCCTCCACTGCGACAGGTGCAACGAGTCCTTCGTTTCGCAATGCCAGGCGTCATCGCCAAACATTCGACATCTTCCATCGCAGGTGCTCAACTCAAATTTCTCAATCGTGCCTTAGAAACACACACAAGAGACTTCCTCACCTCGAGTCCCTGCGCCAGGAAGTCGACGGCGGCCTGCAGCGGGCGGTCAAGGACGAAGTACGTGTCGCCGTAGCTCCAGTTCTGCGCCTCGTGGATGCTCTCGCGCACGCCCAGCGCGTCCAGCGAGCAGCCAAAGTCGTTGGCGTAGATGGCTGCAGCCGAGAGTCGAAATTGTTGTGTTTATTACCCGCCAATCTCGGGTTTAACTTTCTGCTCCTGCAAAGCACCCAGTTCGTCTAGCGAGCACCCAAAGTCGTTGGCGTAGGTGGCTGCGGTAGGGCGAACCCTTAAATCTTTGAGTTTGTATGGTTTCCTGCTGAAAAGTATGAAGTGTTACAAATCGCGCACGCCCTAGCCGTCCAGCGAGCACCCAAAGTTGTTGGCATAGATGGCTGCGGAAGCGTAAGGAGCTCAGGCTTTCGACGTTCTGCAAGTTTCACCCAATCGATGTTCTGTGAACTTCAATCCTCAAAGGGTCTGAATCGATCCGCTTGCAAACGCCCAATATGTCCGAAGCGCACTTCACGTCGTTAGCCTACGTCACTAGGGATGTAAAGGAGTTCGCAAAATGGTTTCGAGGGTGTCAGGCGAAACTCCTGTTGGGCGGCCCTTCATGTTCGAATTGGGTAACCATCGAAAGATGGTCAGAACTCTGTGCTCCGACCCTAAAATTTAAAGAGCGCATGCGCTTTTGCACGAATCTTCTCCATCACCAGACAGTACAGTTGCTTGAGGCCATTTTTCGCGAAGGCTTCGTTTCCAAACTGCCTTGCAAACTTCTAGGAAGTGAATTGGACCGCTTGTTAAGGTTCGGGTTGACCACCTTGACAAGTGCTCCAAGCGACTGTACGATGAAGTCTCAACATTCAGTTGACCTACGGAATGATAATCGATTCCTGTGGAGATGCTCGTGGGCGGCCCTTCCCTACTTTTCGGCTGCCCTTTACGAGTTCCGAATTCAAATCCCATTCCCACAGTCCGAAATCCGGATCCCCAGTGGAGCGGGTTGGTAAAGGACGACTCTCAGAAACTAACGAAACAAATCCACAAGCAGAACTTGCAACCAAAGCACAGGCCCCGATCCTGCGAGCCCTACAGCTTATGGATGAGCTCCTATTGGCAAACTCGAAACCAAGCGGCTCCAGACCGCTGGACCTTCGAGACCCCTCACCTTGCGCCAGCTCCATAACGTTCTCGTTCACCCCCTTTCTCTCCAGGTACGCTCGCATCGATTCGTCCGGTCTACTCTCGTCCTGCTCTGCCATCTCGCCAAAGATCTCGTGCACGCGCTCGACGTCCGGGTTGTCCGAATCGGACGGCAGCCACCGGCGCTCGCGTCCGAAGTAGTAGCGGTCCGGGAAGGGATACTCGCGCTGCTTGCACCCCATGGCGTCAACCAGCTTCTTGATGCTGGAGCTGTCGCCGCCGTGCAAGAACTCGGGGCCGACCTGCGGAAACAATAGGATTTGAAATCTGGAATTTTTAGGGAATTGGTACGTTTGTAGTAGGTGGTAACCGGTCGAGATTGGTGGAGCCAATCGCGTTGCTTACACCCATGGCGTCGATCAGCTTCATGATACTGGAGCTGTCGCCGCCGTGCAGGAACTCGGGGCCAACCTGCAGGATTAGGAGTGTACTGTTTAAGGGTTTCAGGGTGTAAGTGTTGAGTACGTCCAAAAGAGCGGCCCAAGAAGGGGTATTTGCGCTGCTTGCACCCCATGGCGCCGACCAGCTTCTTGATACTGGTGCTGTCGCCGTTTTGCAGAAAGTTGGGGCCTACCTGCAGTTTCGTGGATTGGTTTCGGATGCAGGAATCAGTTGCGGTCGAGGAAGGGGCAGTCGCACGGCTTGCACAGCTTAGAGCCTGCCAGCTAATCACTACTGAAGCCATTGCCGTGCCATGCCCTGATATATGATCACCTCGAGGTTCGCCCCGAGTAGTGTAAATCGACTGAAAACAGTACAACCTCCAGATTGTATGGAAGTTTGCGGTCTGACGTGCACGGCGGTGCAGCCAAGAAACTCAAGAAGCAATCAGGCCTCAAGCATTAAGCCAACCTTTTTACAGCAGAAGTTTTAGCTGCTTGGATTGGACAACTTCGTGATGCAGCCTCGCCTCACATGCAGAATCTTGGGGCCGACTGGGGATATTGCATCTTCAAACTTTTTACACCTGTGTCTAATTTGGAGTTGTACCGCTTTCAAGGCCCCAAATATAGATGAAGAACAGGGCAAGGCTCTGAATCAGCGCCAAAGGCCAAGTGCATGAGAGTTTGGCCACCAGAAAGTCAGGAAGCGTGCTTGGGGCCTTAGAACCTATTTTTAGTTGTTTCAACGTGGCCAGATTGAGGAAAGACAGGATATGAGAAGACGACTCAGAAGACAAAGGGACAAGTCGACAAGGAGACAAAGGACAGGTCTCTTTTTCCAAGATTGATCTCAGCTCGCTTGTTATCAATCTCTCAGCCGTGCTTGCCCAAATGCTTGGGAGTCAGAACCAGCGAACCTGATTAAACAACACATGCAATCCAATCAAATGACAGCATGCAATCCAAAGCTCCAGAAGCTTATCAGTGAGGGCTTCCTACCTCGACAGGCCAGGGCGCAATCCCGTTGATGCTTTTGACGCGCCCCCCAATGCGGCCACTTGCCTCCAGGACCACCACCTTCAGTTCTGGAGCTTGCTGTCGCAGAGCCTGAAAGAGCCAAGTCATCATTTCCTTAGCTGTGGACCGAAAAGAATTGCTAGGTCAATCTGTTTACAAATTGAGCTCTTTTGTACCCTATTTGGGGGCTGATCAGATGTAGATGGCATAGTCAAAGAAAGGGGCAGTGGTATGAGGAAGGAGCTTGAGAGAAGTGTACTAGATGGTCAAAGTGGGACTGTGAACAAAAGAGCTTATTCTATCTGGCTTATAAATGATGGTGCATTGTGTATCCAATATCTGGAGAACTTCCTCCAGCAATTGGAAATCATCGTCAAAACTTCAGACAAAAAATATCAAGCACTGCGGTATACTTCAGACGAACGAACCGAGATATTGCTTGGGAAGCTGCGATTAATATTGAATTTCTGTGGTGGTATGAGTTGAAATGCAGGCTCTAGCAAACCAGCTATTGAACATACTTTCAGAAAGCCACCTTCAAACAATATTTTGTTGGAGCTTTGACACTCACTCGTGCGAAAGATCGAGACTCGGCGCTTTCCTCTTGAAAACGAAGAAGACTCATTCAAGCACCCAAGGCCACTTTTCATTGCAAATCATCGAGCAATATTGCTTTCTGCACTCTCAGCCTTTCTCTTTCTCACCTGTGCGGCCTGGAGCCCAGACACGCCAGCTCCAATGACGGCCACGTCGTACTTTGGCACCACCAGGTGGGCCACAGCCCGCCTATCAAAGTCAGTGCTGTCCATGAGGGGCTCATTACACTTCTCAACCACCACCATCATCATGGCCACCACGCCGTTAGACAACTGCAGGCTGGTCGTTGTGCACCCTGCAGGGGCGTGTGCTGATCAAGCTCCAAATTAACGATCAAGAACGCCAGGCATCATCTGCATCATGCAATGGCCAATGCAGAGATTCAGAAGTCACGCACAAACTTAGACAGACTTTGCAGGCATTGTTTGAATTTGAACTCTGAGACTGAAGGAAAATGGAAAGGCCCAGCTTCAGCTAGGCGCTGTGGTTCCAATGTTGCAAGAACTAGACCGATGCCAACACTGGGTACTATCCTTTACCGCAAACAGAGTGACCAAGCCCTTTCCTTCAATTCTAAACCCGTGCTTTGACCGGGTAGGTACATATCTATCGAATCCATAAAGAGTCATATTCATCAGATCACACCGACTCATGGTTAGGAAATAACTACATGGCCACAATGGAGATAACCATTATCAGGTCATGCAGTCTGTTTGGTGGATCATCATGTGCAAAGCCGCAAGCGTCAGACTGGTCCAGGCTGAGCCTGAATCTTGGGTTGATGTGGCAGGGCAAAATGGTGGACATCCGCTGTTAGGAATGAAGCTCAAGTCTGAGGAGGGACCATATTGCGGGGCGTTTCTGAACGGCCGAAGCATTCTCTTTGTATCTGCTTGTGGTCGAGCACCGCCGGGCTGACGCATAAACGGGCAAGGTAGGCCGTCGGCTAGCTTTGCCAATTGAAGGCCAAGACAAAATTTATATTTCCGTTGCCGGTGTTTTCGTGCTATTTCATGTGGTTCAGGAGGTTAACGATGCAGTAGGAGCTCGAAGAGTTTCTTTGTGTTGTGTCTGCTAGGTCGCAGCGTGCAGAATGCTTACAAGATCCAGATCTGAGAAAGCAGCGGGTTTAACACTTACCATGGCTTGGACTGCAAGTTCACCGGATTGTCTGTGTGACTCATTTGGATGGGTTTATGATCCAGGAAGTTGTGTAGTGTGTTAGGTTGCTAATGACACCATCCTTTGCAGGTCAAACCTTCGGGCTGGCAGGTCTCGTCTCTAGGTCCTCGTCACAGATGTTAAGGGGTGTGTGAGTAAAGAAGCTTGGCGGGAGTGGAAGAAATGGAGGTCGTTCCCGCAAAGGCTGTGGCTAGAGGGGTGGACAATGCGGACGAGCCGCGTGAGGGGGGGCAGGAGTCGGTAGTGGTGGAGAAGCGGGGCGGCCACGCCGCGTACTGCAAATGGACCATCGCTCAGTTTGGCAAGGTCAAGCAGCGCTCTCTGTGGAGCAGATATTTTGAAGTAGGCGGCTATGATTGCCGGCTGCTAGTCTACCCTAAGGGCGACTCCCAGGCCCTCCCAGGCTACGTCTCCATCTACCTCCAAGTTTGCGACCCCCGGGGCAACTCGGCGCGCTGGGACTGCTTCGCGAGTTACAGGCTGTGCGTGGTCAACTGCATAGACCCAGCCAAGTCCATCCAGCGGGACTCCTGGCACCGCTTCAGCGGCAAGAAGAAGAGCCACGGCTGGTGCGATTTTGCGCAGGCGTCGGTTCTGGTGGACCCCAGCCAGGGGTTTCTGGTCAGCGACGCCGTCCTGATCAGCGCAGAGATCCTGGTGCTCCACGAGTCTGTCTCCTTCTCCAGGGAGAATGAGCTCGCGCTCTCAGTTGGCCCCACGCCTGAGGTCCTGAGCGGCAAGTTTACATGGAAGGTGCACAACCTCTCTCTCTTCAAGGAGATGATCAAGACGCAGAAGATCATGAGCCCGGTCTTTCCCGCTGGGGAGTGCAATCTGCGCCTCAGCGTGTATCAGTCCTCCGTCGGGGGGGTGGACTACCTCTCCATGTGCCTAGAAAGCAAGGACACGGAAAAGTCCGGTCAGGTCGAACGCAGCTGCTGGTGTCTCTTCCGGATGTCGGTTCTTAACCAGAAGGGGGGGTCAGGCCACATGCACCGGGACTCCTACGGCCGCTTTGCTGCGGACAACAAGAGCGGGGACAACACGTCGCTAGGCTGGAACGACTACATGCGGATGAATGACTTCCTGAACCCTGAGACGGGGTTCCTGGTTGAGGACACGGCGGTGTTCAGCGCGTCGTTCCATATCATCAAGGAGTCGAGCAGCTTCTCCAAAAACCTGTCGCCAGGGTTTGCTGGGGGGCGGGCCGGGGGCGGGTCGAAGAAGAGCGATGGTTTTCAGGGAAAGTTCCTGTGGCGGATTGAGAACTTCACCAAGCTGAAGGACCTGCTGAAGAAGCGCAAGATCACGGGCCTCTGCATCAAGAGCCGGCGCTTCCAAGTCGGGAACAGGGACTGCCGCCTGATTGTGTATCCCCGAGGTGGGGCGCCAGAATGTGGCACTCATTCTCCCCATCATTCTGAACTAGCAGCTTGAGAAGACACTGCTCTGGTGTGTGTGTGTGCATCACTTCCGGGTTTGGCTCTGAGCCTGTACCGGCATATTTGCCAAGGGTTTTTGCCGAGTGGTGGACATTTTGGCGGGAGGCACTGTCGTCTGTTGCATACGGCTGACAAGAATGCCATTGTGTGCCTCTGTACTCAAAATGTTCTTTGAGGGGAAGGAATGGGACGTAGGGCCATTTCTTGCAGAAGAAAAATCATCTAAGTGGTGGTGTTCCCCAAATAGAATAAGTGCAATAATGTCGAATGACAAGGTTTGGTTCTCAATTCAGGACATCAACGACTTGAGATCAGCAAAGTCTCTGGTGTAACCTTAAAGAAAGGGGCCCAAAAGGCAGCTGGAACGCTTCATAGCAAGGTCTCCATGACAAGCAGTTGATGCAATTGCAGGAAGTAGTGATGTGCTCTCTTCAGGTTGCATTCTATCGTTGAGCAATGGATGTGGGCCATGCTTTGCTTTGACCTTCAATTCCCCTCTGTACACCTTTGTCAGCCCCTGCTTTGCCTTGGCCTGTACATTGTTCCTTCTTCATCCCTCTGGTTGCAGTTGGGTTTTTTCTGCTTAGGTTTTGGTACTTTGCGTAGCTGAGTTTCCACGCTGATCCTTGTGCAACAAGTTGAGCGCCGGTTTGCAAGGAGATCATTGCTTTTGGATCCCAAATGATGTACAATCATTGGTACACTTGGTGGCACTCTCTGCAATTGAGTCAGGCATCCACAGGATGAGCTCAGAAATGCTGCCATGATATTCCCTAATCCTGACTTTGTATCAGACACTGCCGCAAACCAGTCTACTGTTGGTTTGGAAATCACTTTTCGTCGCTGCTTTTGTCGTATCGTAGTTTCTGGCAGGCGAATCTAGAGCGGCAAACTCATTCTTTGTCGCTGCTTTTCTCACATCATAGTCTAAGTTTCTGGCAGGCGAATTCAGTGGCGACAGCCTTCTTGCTCCCTTTTAAATGTTTTGTCCCTCTCTAACCACGCTGCCTCCTGGTTATAAACCTTTCCCTGCCGCGCCGTCTCTTTGCCCCTTCGTTTCTGACATGGTTTATCAACTTTGTGTCTCCCCTGCTTGTCTCGTTTTGTAGTACAGCATTCGATCATTCCCATGTGTTCCTCCAATTCACTGAATCTGTTCATTGAGTGTGTATCAATCCCTCCCCTCCCCCCTCATCGAATCAGCCACTTAAGCCCTCCCATCTTTATCTCTGCCTGTAAGCAAGTATTAGGCTTTCAAGCTCCTGTCCCATCCCTGTTAATGCCAATGCACGATCCAGTGTCCCTGCCATCAATCTGCTAAGTGAAGCACGCAGTCTCCTAACACCACACACAAAATTCTACGTTTCTCATGCTACTCCCTGGTCCATTCTGTATTGAACTTTTGTTGCTTCCATTTTCGACCCCATGCCAGTCGCAGCCCCCCAGGCACCTGTCCATGTTCAGAACACTAGATCACATTCAAGTCCGCTGCCAACTCAAGCACTCAGTTCTTCAACACCACCCAGTCCCATCCAGCTTTTTAACATCGACGATCATCTCCCTCGTCCCCCTTTTGCGACTCCAAGCCAGTCGCAGCCCCCCATGCACCTGTCCATCTTCAGGACACTGGATGACATTCAGATCCGTTGCCAAATCACCCAATCCCATCCAGCTAATCACCGCTTTTGCAAATTGACTGATGAGTCCCTTTCCCCTCTTTTGCGACCCCAGGCCAGTCGCAGCCCCCCATGCATCTGTCCATGTTCCTGGAGGTCACCGACCCCCGCTCCGCCGGCATTGACTGGTCCTGCTTCGTCAGCCATCGCCTGTCGGTCGTCAACCAAAAGGCCGACGACCGGTCTGTCAACAAAGAGTCCCAGAACCGATACTCCAAGGCCGCAAAAGACTGGGGCTGGCGCGAGTTCATCACGCTCACCGCGCTCTTCGACCAAGACTCGGGGTTTCTGGTGAACGACACCGTGGTCTTCTCGGCCGAGGTACTGATTCTAAAGGAGACCGCGATCGCGTCGGAGCCTCCTCCCGATCTGGGGCTGCCTGCGCCGGGGGGGTGGGACGGCGGCCGGCCGGCGGTGCTGGGGTCGTACCGGGGGCTGTTCACGTGGCGCGTCGAGAACTTCCTGGCGTTCAAGGAGATCATGGAGACGCGCAAGATCTTCTCCAAGTTCTTCCAGGCCGGGGGGGTGGAGCTGCGGATCGGTGAGGGGCCAGCTTACTGCTTTGGAAAAGGTCCTACTTGTGTGGCCAAAGATTTTGGGAACGATGTGTCCCTGCACGCCAGTTCCGAGTGCGAAATGGTTTAGGTTGAGGAAAAGCGACTTTAAACGGGCTGACGCAGTAGGGTTGTCTGACGCAAGAGCGATCCAGCATTCTGAAATCCTGGTTTCTCAACTCAGGACCGTTGGCCACTTCCCACGTCTGCTTCTTTATGTCCCTTCTGTTACAATATGTCGAAACAACAAAGCATCACGTGTCTGGTACGTGGAGCAACGAGTCTCATTCTAGTTTCCCCTCCCCACCCCAGGCGTGTACGAGTCGTTTGACACGCTGTGCATCTACCTGGAGAGCGACGCGGCCACGGTGGCGGCGGACCTGGACCGCAACTACTGGGTGCGCTACCGCATCGCGGTCATGAACCAGAAGCACCCGGAGCGGACCGTCTGGAAGGAGTCCTCCATCTGCACGCGCACCTGGAACAACAGCGTGCTGCAGTTCATGAAGGTGGGAAGCGGAGCTTTTGTGAATTGACATTGTTGCAGCGGGTCGAATGACTGGATGTAAGTCGTCTTTCAGGACCTAACGAAATCTTATGACATGCCAAAGCGGAGCATGGGTGGTCCGACTGCGTGTACGCAGCGTGTTATTGATTGCTTGTGATGCATCTTTTAAGATTCGCAGTATGTCATGCCAAAAAGAAAAAATCACGCCCGAAGACTGTGGTTTTTGTCTTGCTTTAGAGCCCAGGAATCTCGAGTTTCTTCTATCTTGTGTGTTTCCTGTTTCCCCAGCCGTACTTTCGTTGCCTTCCTTCCGTGCTTGTTTCCCCTTTCTTCCCAGGGCCCCAGACCTCGCTTACCATCGTCGCTTAGAAAGTCACTTCCTGTCCGCAGGTGTCCGACATGCTGGATCCGGACGCCGGATTCGTTGTTCGCGAGGCCGTCGTGTTCACGTGCGAGGTGCTGGACTGCTGCCCCTGGATGGAGTTTGCGGACCTTGAAGTGTTCCTGTCGGACGACGAGCCGGACGATGCGCTCAGCACGGATCCGGACGACTTCCTAGATTCGGACGACAGCGAGGACGGCTTCGAGGGGGACGACGAGGACCTGTTCCGGACGCTTCTTGCGAGGTATGCGGGCCTTCAGGGCGTTAGGGTAACGCTTTCGGGCCAACAAGGTTCTGTTTTGAACGATTTTGATGAACTTCCTGGTCGTTCCTAACGGATATTGTTTTGGCGATAGTTCTGCTGTAGGCTGGCTTTGCCTGGGATTGAGGACTTGCATACGACCTGTACCCTAGCATCTGGAATGGTCAGCTTGGGGAAGTTTGCTTAATAACTTCTGAGCGCCGGAAGTCTGATGAGCTGCGCATGTTGGGTGCCTGCAACAAGTCTGTGCTCTTTCCATTAAGTTCAGCAGATTGGATCCGAACGCGGGATAGCAAGGACACCGAGACGATGTAAGAAACGCAACGGTTGGAACAGCAATACACAAACCTCTTGGTCGCAGCTGCCTTTGGTTACGTGCTGACAATTTGTGCCGCCTTCCTCTACCTGGCAGGACCGGTTTCCACCTCGGGAACCCCTCCGACGGTCCCCCTGCGCTGCTGCTCGACCCGATGCAGCTCCAGGCTGCGCTCCAGGAGCGCCTCCTAATGGACCCGTCCTCAGTCGGCGCCTTCCTCACCGGGCTCCGGTTGTACCTCGACGAGCCGAACAAACTTAAGCGGCTGCTGATGCCCACCAAACTTCCGGGCATGCTCGGCAAGGGCCGGGGCGACGCCGGGGAGTATTCACACCCGTTCGCGGCGCCCAGCCTGATCGACCTGCTCATGGGTGTGAAGGTGCTCCAGCAGGACGTGCTGGACTTGCTGCTGGACATCATGGTCGTGTGCTGCACGCCGCAGCAGCGCGGGGGGGAGGAGTTCCGAGCGCCGCCGGAGGGGGGGGAGCCTCCGGTCGCAGAAGCGACCGAGCCGTGGCCGTTTTGGGCGGACCACAGGGGGCAGGTCACTGGAGGGGGGGAGGCGCCGAGCCATTCTCGGCATCATGGGGGGAGGGGAGTGCCGGATGCAGAGCCCCCCCAGCAGCTGCAGCACGTGCGGTTCGGGGGGGGTGAGGGCGGCGTCGTCGACGAAAGGTTCACAGTCCGAGGGGACTCGGAGTGCGTCCGGAGCGACGCAGCGAGGGCCGAGATGACGTCATCGTCGATCGACCCCGGCCCGCCGGTTCTCAACAGCGGGCTGAAGCACGCCGCGGCCTCGCAACCGTCGGTTTCGGCGCCCAGAACGCCCCCCCGAGTGAATACCCCTCCGCAGGCGTCGGATGCTTCTGCAGTCGAAAGCGTGACCCCCGACGACGTCAGCGAGTCATCGTCTCTGGACCCCTCCCACGCTGTTCCTGCGTCGGAGCTAGACGCGCCCCCAGAGCCTGATAGCGGGTCGGGGCCGTTACCAGCGCACGCCGAACCGTTACCGAACGTGCGGGGCGGGGGAGCGCACCATCGAGTGCGGAGTAGTTGGCAGGAGGAGAGCGAGGAGCTGCTCGGGTTGATTGTGAACGCGCTGCGACAGCTGGACGGCATGATGCCGCACCACGCGGAGCTGGGAGAGCCGCAGGACAGCGGGCCGAGGCGGCCGCACTCGGCACAGAAAGTCGAGCTGGTAAGAACAATTTTAGAAGTCGCGAAAGGTTTTGCAACTTTTCTGCTCGTCTGATGACGTTGACGGAGTGGCAGTCGTTGCTTGAAGTCAGTCTGAGCTTCTGATGAGGTCTCTTCGGGTTTTCTTGTTTCAAAAGCAGCTGTTGGACTTGACTGGTCGGCAGTCCTTCACCGTCTGCTTCTCAAAGTCTCTCGACTACTCTCAAATCTCAAAAATTCTCCAAAAAAATCTGGGTAGAGTCTCAAGTCTTCTGACAAGCCTTTGTCCTATCCTGGAAAGAGTGCCCGTTCTCCAGGCAATCTGGCCAATGTAGCGGATGCGCCACACCAACAGTCTCATGAGATTGACTGGAAACCCGCAAGGATTTCGTCATACACGTCTTTTCTCATCGAAAGAAAGATCTCTGGAATGCTGTCTTAGAGAACTTCCCACTCCCCCCAGGTCTTGGATCGCGCGCCCCAGCACCTCCTCCCCGACCTCATCGCGCTCGCGCCCAAAATGGTGGACCGAGACGAGCACGTCGCAATCGCTGCGTCGCTCGTGGGCCGCCTGAGTAGTCCCGAGACGGACCTCAATCTGCGGCTGCCCCTCTTGGCGTCGGTCAGCCACCTGGAAGTGGGCGCAGAGGCGTGGGAACAGGTCTTGGCGCATGGGCTGGAGCTGATGCAGGTGAGAGTGCCGTGATTGTTCGGAACGTTCGATAAAGGATCGAGTGTAGGGGTCCGATTAAGGAACGGTTTCAGTCGGGAATAGGTTGCGGATCTCGGGAATTGCCGATATATCAAGGTTATTGGTTCTTCGTCCACCTGACAATTTTTCGATTTTCAACCGGAGGTTTGGCTGGTAAGGGTAACTAAGCGATTTGCGGACGGCCTTTTGCTTTTTGTGGAATGGCGCGTCAGTTCCAGGTCCGTGGGTTAAGACATAAGTTGCATTTTGGGCCACCAGGCTGATTCTTCATGGGGACTATCGAACAGTACCTGTTTCACCTGCTGACGATCACCGGCCACCTCGCAGGTCCTGAACGACGACGAGTCGCTCGCCGCGACCATCAGCTTCGTCCTCAAGGCCGCCGCCGATAGCGGCAACCTGCCCGCGGCCGCGTACGCGATCCGCACCAAGCTCAAGCGCCTCGGCCCCGCGATCCCCCCCCTCGTGCTCGACGTCATCCGGTCCACCGTCTGCCTCCGTGCTGACGTGGCATCCGCGCTGCTGCACGACGTCGACTCGGACGAGGAGCGCGCGTCGCTCGACAGCGTGAACGGCCGCGCCGCAGCCGCGGCCGCGCAGGCCGCGCACTCGATGATGTTCGGCGCGGACGTCTCCGGGGAGGTCATGTTCGCCGACGGGATGATCCCCGACATGGGCGGCGGGATGTTCGGCGGCGACCCAGGGGCCGCCCTCGCGGCCGCGCAGGCGACCGCCGCCGCCTGCTGGCGCATCGCGGATGTCGACATCCTCGTGGAAATGCTCACGGTCCCCGCGCTCCGGCTCGAAGCGCAGCGGGTGTTTGAGAGCGCGATCTCGCGGGGGGTGTTTGGGGATCAGGCGGTCGCGGTGGTTTTGGAACGGCGGCGGTCGCAGCGACTGATTTTGGACCTGAGGCTGAGTGTGGCGCCCCCGGTGGGGGGGTCCGACGGGCAGGTGGGCGCCCCCCCCGAGGACGACGATTTTCCGGCTGTGCTGGCGCTCGCGGAGGCTCTGGCCGCGAGCAAGGACGTGCGGGCACGGGAGTACGTCAGCACGCTATACTCGATCATGTTCAAGGTGAGGAGGGCGTGCGGATCGTAAGAAAAGAAGAGTCGCTGTATTTGCCGGATTTGGCTGCTTCCAGTGAACAGCGATCCGGCTTTGTGCTTCGCTGCTCATGCCAACGGTTGCAACTGACGCTGTCGTCAAGAGGTCATGCCTGCATCTTCAGATGCAACCGAGAAATCAATTTTTCAACGCAGACCTTTGGCTGTACACGGATGTAATATCGACGCAATTTTGACCGTCATGAGTAGGTCGTTTGAAGCACTTTCTTCTACTGCTTCTGACCAACACTTTGCTCACGTGCTAAACTTTCCTTCCCCCGCAGGTGTACGGGGACGAGAGTTCCCGTGAGCGCATGCTGCGTGGCATCGTGGACCGCGCATGCAGCAGCTGTCGGGAGAGCGGGAAGCCGTCGCTGGACTCGGACCTCGGTTTGGACGTCCTGTCGTTTGTTGTCCGGGAGGAAGACGGGGCTGCTCAGCCCGCCTTGACAATGCTAAGGTTCGTTTGTTGTTCCCCGTTCGGGTCTGGTCGCTTCCTGGACCTCCTCACAAAGGTGTTCTTTTGAATTGACAAGACAGACCATGGGACTTTCGAAAGCTCAAAAGCGCTGTCGGATATACAGGATGTAGTTCCGTGACGTCCAGAATTTGACATTCTGGAGCGACATCCTACATATCCAACGCAAAGTGCAAGGAATGCAGATTTGGCCAACTCCGGTCAAAGTGTCCGATGTTCTAACTTCAGCTCAACTGTGAATTGCAATCGTCTGGCTAGGGCTTTGTTTCACAGCTCACCCTCTGATTGACAAGGAATGTGGTAACCGTTGGCTAACGACGCCTCGTCACTCTACGCAGGCAAGCGGTGGAGGGCGCCTACGCAGAGCGAGCCGCGGTGGCGCGACAGCTGGCAACTACGGAGGAAGAGCTCGGCAAGCTGAAGGCGAACAAGGCGGGGGAGATCCTGCGCTTGACCAAGGAGAGGGCCGATCTGCAGGCCAAGCTGGCAGAGGCGGAGCAAACCGCACAGAAAGCCAAGGTGAGTCGGGAGTTGCAGTCTTGCGTTTATTTCCATAGTCATAACTCGGTTGTTTTGGAAGGGGGTCGCAAGGGAGTCGCTCGTGACTGTTACTGTGTCAGTTCAGTGTGTTTCTGCTATGAGAGCTGCTGTCGAGGTGACTGCTAGGTGGAAGTTCGAGAAATTTTCTGTCTTCCATTCATTACCAAGTTTCTCTTTGTTTCGCCGGGCCTTTCATAACTTCCGGACTGATGAAGACGTATGTCGTTGTCTCATATAAGACGACCCTTCTCTTGCCCTTCACTATGTGAACTCAGGTTCTGACCTTCACGATTTTCTGACCCTCAGATTGCACACCACGCTATCTCCTCTTTATTCATCAATAAATTCCAATATGCTGAGCTAATCCGGAACTTGTAACTAGGCTGAGGCGAAGACGGAGGCGGAGCGCGTGCGGCGGGAGGGCAAGGAGGGCGCGGAGCGCGTGCGCGAGCTGGAGGGGCAACTAGAGTGGGTGCGCAGCGAGCGCGAGGAGGAGGTGCAGACGCTCAAGGCGGAGCGGAAGGCGCTCGAGCAGCGCGCCCGAGAGGCCGAGGCGCAGCTCGCGCAGATCAAGAGCCGCAAGAAGGACGAGCTTAAGGTGGGCTTCAAATTCAAACGAGCTTTTCGTTCGGGAGTGGGGGTCCTGAACGGGAACTTTGAAAAACCTAAAGCCCGGACAAAAAATGCGAGGCAGGGGCGCAATTTGCACAGACCAAGAACTGCAGGACGAGCCCAAGCTGGGCTTCGACGTGGAATGGCTAATTTGGGAGAGGGGTTTGAAGCGGTTTCAACGTATTCGGAGGGCTTTGAGTTTGCATTTATTGTTGCCTCACCCGTGTTACATTCTCCGTCAAGCCTACCGTGTTTCTTGGTTTCTTAGCCTTTGCGAAGACGTCGGAGAAGACAGAGAGACTGTTCCTTATCACGAAACTGTTTCCGTCTCGCTGAGCAGCGCGTGATGAAGGAGAAGAACATGCGGGCGGAGCGGCTCAGGACGGGTCTCACTTGCTTTCTAATCAAAACGTTTCGCAGACGCTGAAATCCAATGAAAGAAAGATCAGAGAAGCTCTCAACAGCTTAATCAAGCCACTCAAACCCGCATTTTCTGCTGCAGCGCGTGATGAAGGAGAAGAACGTGCTGGCGGAGCGGCTCAAGACGGCGGAGACGTCGCGGCAGAAGTTCGACGAGGAGATGAAGCGCGTCACGAGCGAGACGGTGGGCAAGGACGAGCTGCGCAAGACGCTCGAGAACGAGGTCCGCCGGCTCAACTCCAGGATGGGCCAGACCGAGACGGGCCTCCGCGAAAAGGAGGAGCAGGTGGGGGCAATATTTTGTCTTCCTCAGAAGAGTTTCAGATGCCATTGTCTGTCTTTGTGCTCGATTGCCGTTGGGGCTGTCTCGAGACAAGTAAGTCTTCTTGCCTCCTCCTCTTTCGCTTTGCTGTACTTTCCAAGCATTTACCAGAGCTAATTCATATTGCTCTACTTTCGGTCTCTGCAAGCGGTGTCTTTTTCTTCGTCCCTTTTGCTTCGAGTGGTACGTCCTCCTTGTCTCTCCGTTCTCAGCTACTTCCTTAGCTGGATCCGCTGTCCTATCTGGATGCCTTCCTAGGATTTTCTTGGTTCTCTAGACCCCGTGTTGCAAGGTGCACCGGGATGCTAAGGAGGATTCAGCTCTTGGCGACTGCCCAATCTACCAAAAAACATATCTTGACCTACCCCGTGCCACGTGTCCAGATCCTGCGCTGCGAGGCGTACATCGACGGCATGGAGGCCAAGCTGCACGCGCACCAGGACTACATCCAGACGCTCGAGGCCAGCCTGCAGGAGGAAATGCAGCGGCACGCGCCGCTCTACGGTGCCGGCCTCGAGGCACTGAGCCTGAGCGAGCTGTCCACGTTGGAGCGGATCCACGACGAGGGGCTCAAGCAGGTGAGGGCCCTGCAGCAGCAGCGGTCGGCGCCGTCCCGGCCCGGCTCAGGGCACGGTCCGCTGCCCAACGGGTCAGCGGGGCCTTCGAGCGGGGGCGCGGTCGTGCGGCCGATCGGCGCGGAGATGAAGGGCGCCGGGGGGCGGCCGAATGGGATTGGGATGGGGATGGGGGGGATGTCGCAGGGGGGCGGGATGGGGGGGATCTCGGAGGCGGGGGGGATGGGGGGAATGTCGCAGGCAGGGGGGATGGGGGGCATGTCGCAGGCAGTGGGGGCGATGGGGGGGGTGGGGGCGAGTTTGTTTGGGGGAGTGCAAGCCGGGGGACAGCCCCGGGCCGTGGCTTCGAGCAGGAGCATGAGTCCGGCGCCGCCGAACGGGGGGGTGGGGAATGGGGCGCACATGAATGGGAACCATGTGAACATGAACAGCTGGTTCCAGCCTGTATAGAAGGGGGCGCGATCAAAAGAGTGCGGTTGTGAGCGTGAGTAGAGTAATTGTGCAAACGCGTACTTTTGAGTGAGGTGCACAACGTCTGTAGAGGTGTTGGTGTCACAACCTGTCAAAGAGACACGGCCCAGCATTGTCATTGATTGGTTGTATCCGGAACAGTGCTGCATAAATCAATCGTGCGTGCACGCTTTCGGTCTGCATGTTCATCATAACGGATCCTTCCAGGACTCTGTGTCCTCGCATTCTGCACTGATCAATGCTAAAGCACTGTGTTCAATGCTCGTCAATGACAGCCCCGCAGGCCACTGAAAACAAGCAATTCATAACCTGCATGACGGTTTGAATTCGCTGAAGACTGGGCCATGGCGCGGCATGCAAGGGCCGGGCGACTCTATTATGTTTAATGATTGACACGGCGGCCCATGCAGTATCCATGGTCTATAGCTGCATATTGAATCCTCGAAATCAATGACGGCCGTCAAGCAGACAAGGGCAGCTGAGCTCGGCCTTCATGAAACACAGGCTCTTGACAGGCTCTAGCTTTGCAACGTGACCTCGGAAGCAGTATTTCAACACCATTTCCGGTGCTATGTCGAAGCATGCCTTGCATGGCTCTGCATGTCTTGGGTTTAAGCCCTGATTGGAGGATCTCGGCAAACTACCGTCGTTCAATACAGGTCTGCAACGATGGAACCTTGAAAGACGCATTGAACAAACCTGGGACTCGTGCTCTTTATCTGACTCGCAAATCTACCCCAGCTCCGTTGTATGTCGCTTTGTTCAGGTGTATACTGCTTGCGACAGAACTATGCCCACTGCCTAAAGCACTGCATACGCAGAAGCTTTCCGTGCTATCCGTAAAACGCAAGCACTTCCTGCGGCACGAAGGGTTTGAGCTCAAAGCATGCCAGATCGTCCAGATTCGCAACATCCTTGTTGAAGTATGACTCCACGAACTCCCCAACCTCGTCTTCCGTCATACCCGGCGGTAGGTTAAGCTTGATCCTCTTCGGGTTAAAGAACTCTCCTGACGCGGGGGGTTCAATCGTCGTGCCGCAAGCGGTGACGGCAGTCTTAGCGACGTCCTTGAAGAAGCTCCAGAACGCGTCCATGCCTTTGAACAACCTGTATTCGGGTGAGGGAGATCTCAAAATAGTAGAACTCTGTTCCGGGAGATTGCATACGTCCGATTCATTCATATCGGGAGGCAAGACAAGCAAAACTGCAGAAGGCATGATAAAGATTTCGGCAAGCCTCAAGAATCCCCACCTGAAAGTAATGTTGTGCCAGCCGTCCGCCCCTCGGCCACTGTAGTAAAGCGCCGCCCTCCAACCGCAAAATCGGTAAGAAACTGCAATTTGCAGAAAGCTGTCGTGGAAACGGAATGCGACGCGTTGTCCACCAACAGGTGGATTGACACCACCATGCTTTGCAGCTCAAGAAGACTTCAAGCACGGTCCATGAGCAGAACTCTAGCAACCGTTTGCAACACTTCAATGACGACTCAGATCTGAGTCTCGTTCAAGGCCGACCTCGCCATAAGTCTTACAGGCGGTCAAAGAGTGGTTCGAATGAAGCTCGACCATACAGGAAACTTCGGACGCATTGAACAGGAGGAAGAGGAAACGCATCAAAGTAACTGCTTACCAGACGATGCAACAAACCTATCACCATGGCTCTTTCTACTGATAAACTGACCTGTACAACTGCAAATTGGGATTGCTGGGCCCACGCCAGAAACTCCATCCGGAGCTGGTCCGTCTGCGAGGGGCGCAGCTTCTTCTTCACCTCGATCGCCGCCACTGATCCCATGTCGTACATGTTATGCCAGGCTTTGAAGTTCACGGTGGTGTCGTTGCTGCTGCGGATTGGGAATATGGCACCCTTGAGCTTGAACCTCAAAGTCTGCATCACATGCACAAGCTTTCATCCACGCATTTCGGTGGCAGACCTGCTCAATCTCATATCTCAGAACATGCCCTTGTTCACTTATGAGTAACAGAGTCGGGAAGCAAGATCTATACAATTGCTCATGTGCAACATGAAGAATGGTAGTCAAACTTATGCAGACTGGGAGGCCGACAACGGCGCACCTTTGAGCGAGCGTCCCGGATCTCCAAGATGTCCTCCGCGAACGCCATCTTCTCCTCCAGTACCTTAACGTACGCCTCGCGCTGCGCTGGTTCGGCGCGCTCATCCCTGACGAGCGATTGGTCTTATAAGATGAGCTTGAAGTCTTTGAGCTCCTCGCCAAAGATGGTACTCCAGTATACTCGCCTCTTTTCTGAATTCGCTCAAAGATCACTTGACCCCTGGTATCTTCTACGATGAATCGTTTATCTGGTTTGCATGTTTCAACGTGCATGCTCAAACGTTGCTTTTATCCTGGGGGAAAAAGTCCTAGGAAGAAAGCGCTCTAAGAGCAACCCACACTTCTGGAAACCCTTGATCTCCACTATCGTGATGGTGTCCTATTGCCTGCATCTCCCTTTCCACAAGACTTTGTATGCTCCGGCGTTCTGCTCACGCTCTTCCTAACCATCCTCATCCCACAATCCTACATGAAGTTGAATGTTTCAGTCCCTTAACAAACCTTTTCAAGGACCCAGAAGCAGCAATCTATGCAGCAAGGTGAACAACTAACAAAGGCCCTTACCAGAAAGCGGACGGCTCCCCGCCTTCAGCATGCAGCGCCATGACTTCTTCCCATGTGGGATCCCCCTTGTAAGGGAGAAGCCGGAGGTGGAGCGCCTGGTACAACTGGTCGACCTCTGAAGTTTTGGCCTTGCTGGCTGACCTCGTGGCACTCAGCTCGCGTATCAAAGATGTCGTCAGCGGGTCGAGCTTCTCCATAACGAAACGTCGGTGCCATTCAGGCTCTTCATGAGCCCCTGCGAAAGCAACATGCTAGATCGTATTGGTGTCAACTGAACCACCTTCGGATGCAGTATAGAAAGGACTTGACAGTTGGTCATCTATCCCAATCTCAGAGTACTAGGTGGGACAATAACAAAAGCCTCTATGTCCGGAAATCCAGAGGGATTTGGGATTCTGTACCTCAGTGCGATTGTTGTGTACCTGACCTAAGGTTCCACTTGTGGAGAGTGCTGTCCGATTCCCTCTAAGCAAAGCGAGCTGCCTTTGTGAGCAGCAGTGGCACCCGCGCTTGCAACAGGCCCGTCGAAGCACAACTACCAGCAACGTTGCTGAACCTGACCTGATCAAATAGAAGTGTACATTTCTGCAACATCCTGCAAACCAATCCTGTTCCTCTGTTCTGCTGGATGCCTTATGTAGACCGCTAGGCAGAAGGTATGCAATGATAGAGTGCTGACCTTCATTCCTACCTGACGTTGTAGCGGTTGCTTCGACAGGCGTGTAGATGTACCACCCAGCTTTCAGCTTCTTCTCATCCCCCGCAACATCTTGCCCACCCTCCCTCCGCAGCGTGCCATCTCTCCTTAACTTGGTCGCTAAAGCCTTCAAGACAACCTGTGCCGATCTTCCTGCATCATAGGATGCCTGCACTTCATCGCTGCCATCCAGCTTGATGATGATGTGCTTGGCTGGATCATGCGCCATTTTCTTTGATGCGCTGACGTGCTTGAGGAGGGTTGTCAACTGGCCACCATTTCCTCTGTCAACAGTGAAAAAGTTTCGATCAGGATCGAGGGGCGCAGGCGCGCGCCGGGCCGAGGCCGCCATCCTCAAGCGGCCGCGGGGCTAGGCTTTTACAGGCGCCAAGCCCTGAACCCTGAAACGAAATGACCGAGGCAAGCCTGCGCGGCCGCCTTCTCAAACCTGCGCGCGGCCGCGGCAGATTTTGATACTTCGGATGTGCATGATTGAGAATTTGAGAATTTGAGAATTTTAAATCTAATTCTAACGGCTTCTGTTGCGCCTCCATGGCTACCGGTCCTCAAAATGTGCTCCTTTGGCTGCTTTTGACGGGCAAATCGACTTATATCCATGCAGCTGGTTACCATCCGACTGAACTGTTTGGCACTGGTGGGCCAGTGGTGGCAGCTGCACAGCATCTCTTTTCAGGCTCAGCACTTGCGTTTGGATCCCAACGAGGTATGCGTCAGGTGCTGTTCAGGCCCAGTTTAGCCAGGTCTTTCTTGTCAGCACAGGTCTTTCGTGTAGCTTCGTTCGGTACACCCTGAACCTCAGCATAAATGGAGGCGGTTCTGAAAAGTGGGCGGTTGTCAGGCGCAGGGCAGCTCGTACTGCTGCAGGGCTACAGTCAGCAGCGATTGAGGGGTGTGGAAGATCCGTCAAAACACGTGAAAAGCAAGGTCTGCGCAGCTGCTGGTGGCCCGTCTGTCCAGAAGCTGCTAGCGGAAAGCCTGAGAATGGCGGAAGGAAATGTTAAGGTGTCCCTCGAAATGGCGCAGGATGCTGCGAGCAGGGCATCCGAGGCAGAGAAGAAGTATGCGGAGGCGAACGCGCAGCTGAAGGTTAGCGAGAGCAGCAGGAGGGAAGTTATCAACCTGCTCTTGGACAAGCAGGGCCGCAAGGACATTCGAAGCGCCATTGGTGAGCAGAAATGTGACTTCCACCTTCAAGGAAGGTCTAAGCTCTATTGGAGGGGAAATAGGATGCAGCCCAGAATCTCGGCAGGTTGGAGATTATCCGAAGTTCGGGGCTTTTGCTTTGTTAACCTGCTCTGTGTTTGAGGGTGCGGACTAGTCATGTCCAAGCTGCTACTGTCGCTGAATCGATTATCGCTTGCAAAAGCCACTTATTGCATGGCACTCTTGTGTGCCTGTAAAAAGAGCACCACATTAAAGGCCATCACCCGAGTTCAAAGAGGGCGTCTGCTTGCAAGTTGTAGCTTACCAAGTTTCATGGGGCCTTCTGTACCCTTTCCGCTATGTCAGCAGAGCTGGTACATAGCGTTGCCAGACTGCTCCTCTTGTTACCCCTCTCAATCCCGCTTTCCAGAAAACTCTCTACATGATTGAAAACAAAGTTCCGGGGCATTTTGCACAGACGTCTGCATTTTATCTCTGTAGAAGTGGCGAGCGAGGTGCCTGCACTCACCAACGTCACCATGTTCAAGGGTGTCCGGGGGCCCCCCGCTGTGATCGACACGCTTCTCAAGGACGCGACGGACAGCCTCGGTTTCATGAGCCGGATCACCAATGTCTGCTCACAAGCTGCCCTGCGGCCTCAGGACATACACGACAATCTGCGGGACATCTACCACCGGTACGCATCTCAGATTGTTATAGCGCTCCTTCATTGACTCGATCTCAGGGTCCGGTTAGATAACCGTCAGTTGGAGCCCCTTTAGAGCAACTTTTTCGGGAGAGCATCAAGGCATCCTTTCAATTGCACTCGAGATCAGTAACAGGTTTGTGAACATGTTTGGGTGCAGAACTGGAAGCAAGGGAGCAGCCTCTAGAGCCTATTCTTGTGCGTACCTGCAGATTTGCCTCCGGGATGCACGGGCAAGAGTGGCCCGTTGTGGTCATCAACTCCGCTCACATCTCGGAGACCAACCTCCGAGCGGCGCTGGCTATCTTGTTCGATTTCGCGGGCATCAAATACGTGTATGTGGACAAGGGCACCGTCGTGCATTGCCCTTACAAGCTTCCGGGGGATCCCCTCGTGACCGTACGCCTTGTTCTCTTTTGAGACCCTTGCATCGGAAGTTTTGCTTGGCTTTCAACATACGATTGATGCACAGGTAGTAGGCTTGTCTCGGTCCACCACACGTTCGCTGTTCTGGGGCTGGTCCATTATGTGTCTAGGAGATTGCTCGAAAGACGTTTTGAATCACATGCTCGCCACAGTTTGTACCTTCAGTGGAAGTTTGATACCAGATGGTCTTGCCACCCCTCCCTTGCTCTGTCCCATGTCCGAAATTGCACGCTTTTAAGCAGATTGTCCAGTACAATCAATTCGACGACAGTTCTTTCTTCGCGTGCAGACTGATCTCGGGATGACGCTTGAGGAGATACAACTCTACCTCCAAGACTATCAAAGCGCGACCTTGACCCGAGACCTAACAGTCTAGTGTATAGAGCTTTGCAAAAGACGCGTGTCAGACCAAGTATCATTTAAAGGCAGCGGCCTTTTGATGACATTCTTGAATGGTGTTAGGGGCTTTGTAATTGATGCATCAACGAAAATGGTTAATGGAACAAGACCTAAGCTAGCAGTCGATTGCACGTCCACCAACCATAGCATTCGATCGGTGGCTTTGATCAAATGAGATTGTCATAGAAGGTAAGCAACGTCTAAGGTACAGCTTGGTCAAGAAGTCTCGTCTTTAGTCCACACGACACTTCAACGGTTTTCTGCTAACCAGGGATCCCGAATTAATGCAACTTGATCAACCCTTGATGCAGTTCTTTTGATCTTTTAAGTAAAGCGTTCGTCCTTACCTGGCCGGCCGTATCTTCAAATTTCTAGCCTTTGACTTAGCCGCTTCACATCTACAACACCACGTTGCCAGGAGGTGCATGATGAGCTAGTGCGGGAAGGCATCTTTCAAAAGTCGTGACAAGAAGCATGCACAAGCCTTAAGACGCTGGCAGTGGTGCAGAGTCCGGAGAAATGCTTCCAACAGTTACTGAGTCGAAAGCTCTGTTGTTATAAGCGAGCAACTGACTATTGCATCTGCGCATGGCCCGCGACCATATTACTACATAACAATTAACAACTTGGGATCAGTTTGGCAATTGAATGCATGCATGTATCATATCAATCGTTGCATGCGCCAGATGTGCCGTCATATTTATATTTCTCTCAGTGGTTAATACTGCGTTGTTGAGGCTGGCCGCAGTGACAAAAAATTTGACCATTGCCAGTATAAGGCAATGGCGCGCCGTAAAAGCACATGCATGCAATAGATGGTCATGTTGATTCTGCCGCCCATGCAGGACTGCATGTGCAAATATTGCAGCATGCGCACATGTGTGCGTCCTACACATACAATCAAGTAAATCAAGTATAATTAAGCCGGTATATATGTAATCATTATATAGGGAAGAGGAGGGGTAGCAGTAGTTTGAGACTTTCACTTTGGAATTGCCAGGGTTGGGGTGAAGAAAAGGCCGATGTTCTTTTAGAGCTCAGTTGTAAATTAGAGACTGAGGTCATTCTCTTGACCGAAAGTTGGGCTAGGCCACAAGAAAAGCTTGTTAAGGTGCGAGGGTTCCAAACATTTGAGCAGCCGCGTGGTTTTAACCATCAAGCCGCCTGGCGAGGAGCGGGGGGTTTGGCAGTTCTGGTTTCAGAAGCATTGGCATGCAGTGGTGTCTCCCAGTGGAAGGCTGGTCTGGGTGAAAGCCACATGTGGCTAAAATTCTCGGGTCTTGGGCCAGCGGGCAGAGATCTTTTCCTTTGCTTAGTTTATCTCCCTCCGGAGCAGTCTTCATGGTATCGTCAAGCTGGGATCTCAGTGGAGGAGGTCTTTGAGCAGCTCAGGGACGAAGTGGGAGAAGCGCTGCTATGTGGAGAAGTCTTGCTCGCAGGAGATTTCAATGCTAGAACGGGCGTTGTTCCTGATTGGATGGATTGCAGGGACCTCCATCTCCTTGCTCAAACGCCAGATGCAGAGTGCTTTAGTGAGGTAAAATGCGCAACGCCAAGAATGTCCCAGGATAACGTGGTCAACGCATCGGGAAGACTTCTCCTCGAATTCTGTAGGACAATAGATTGCAGAATTTTGAACGGTAGATCGAAAGGAGATGGAGAAGGAAAAGCTACTTGCTTTCCTGCAAGTGGCGGAAGAAGTTTGGTAAATGTTTTTCTCTGTCCAGCTTCTTTCGTCAAGAACGTCAATCTGTTGAGCGTGTTTGAGGAGCTGCCCGAGTCTGATCATCGGCTGGTGACGTTGAGCATTAACCTTCGTAGCAAAAGTCGGAGTTTTGGGACCGATCAAGGAGATGCAGGAAACGCCAAAGGGGAAAGCCTGGCGGAGCAGACGTTTCCAAGAGTACAAGAAGGAGGGATCCCTCGTTTTCAAGAATTGTTGGCTTCTTCTGTAGAACTGCTTCTTCTGGCCCAAAGCTCAAAAGGCATTTGATCCTTCGCAAGCAGCTGCAGATTTAGAAGAAGCCATCGAAAGTGCTGCCTTAGAGGCTTTTCCTACGCCGCAATCCAGGAAGGATTTTGTAGGGAGTGGTAGTCCAGCCTGGTTCGATACCGATTGTCGAACGGCCCGTAGGAGATTTCGAGACGCTTTGAAAGCAGGTGGGCCGTCTCACTTAAGCAGCCAACTAAAGAAGGAGTATCGAAAGCTTGTCCGGAGGAAGAAACGGGCTTTTAGCAAGTACCGCGCGGCCAAGTTAGAAGATCAAATCCTGAACAGTCCAGGTCGCTTCTGGAAGCAATTTCGAAAGAAAAGGCAAGGTCTAGGTCTGGCGCATAAGGAAGGCCTTGTCAGGCATTGCCAAAACTTGTATGAGCAGTCGGAAGTGGAGGAGGATGTCCTTGCAGATGCGACACACGCATCGCATGGTTTTGAGGAGGTCATACAAGCGAGAGGAAGGAGCGAAGGTCTGGAGGGCCGAATTTTGGAGAGCGAGGTCGAAGCAGCGTTGAAGGGCCTCAAGAACGGAAAGAGCGCTGACTTAAAAGGTTTCACGGCTGAGTTGCTAAAAGCAGGGCAAAAGCAGCTCGTAGCGGGGCTAACCCAGGTTTTTAACCGGGCTTTCGAAGAGGGCGTGTTTCCGAGTAGTTGGAACGAGGGTGTGCTGGTTGCCATTTTCAAAAAGGGGGACCCGTCAGATTATGGCAATTATAGGACGGTGACAGTAGGGCCAATCCTTGGCAAGCTGTTTGCGACCGTCATCAATCGAAGGCTGACGGAGTGGGCGGAGAAAGGGTCGATTCGGGCGAACGGGCAGGCAGGGTTTCGGAAAGGGTTCCGAGCGGCGGATCATCTTTTGGCGCTGCGGGTTCTGATCGAAAGATGGGGTCGAGGTAGAGATCGTCACCTCTTTGCCTGCTTTGTCGATTTTAAGAAAGCTTTTGATTTGGTGCCAAGGCAAAAGTTGTGGCGACGGTTGAAAGAACTAGGAGTGGGAGAAGAAATGCTGCAAAGTGTGCAGAGCATGTACACTGATGTCCGTTGCCGGGTTAGAGGAGAAGGTTGGATTTCGGAGGAGAGCTTCAAGAGCAGTTGGGGAGTTAAACAGGGGTGCCCGTTGAGTCCCCTTCTGTTCGGTTTGTACATAGACGGTTTGGAGGAGTCGATGCGCGGGGAGGAAGATCCGACGTTAAAGGGGGTCAGATTTCCGCTTTTAGCGTTTGCGGATGATGTGCTTCTTTTGTCGAGGAACCCGGAGGGTGATCTGCAAAGAAAGCTGAGGCTGTTGGAAAAGTTTTCGAAAGAGAGCGGTCTTTCTGTGAATCTTCAAAAGACGCAGATTGTGGTCTTTGGCGGTCGGTTCAGCAGTCAGAAGGGAAAGCACGACTTCGAGTATGGCGAAGAGCTGGTCGAGATTGTCCAAAGCTACCGCTATTTGGGGGTCCAGTTCAATTGCAACGGGAAGTTCACAGAGGCTGTTCAGCATCTGGTAGAAGCTGGGCGGAAGGCAAGTTTTGCGATGGAAAGGAGGTGTGCCGAGCTGGGGTTGCGCAGAGCGAGCACGAGGGTGGGCTTGTTTGACGTTTTGGTTAGCCCAATCCTTGGGAATGGAGCGGAGGTCTGGGGCCCCGGCTACGGTCCGGAGTGGGGTTGGAACGGCGATGGGGACGGTCCTGAGAAGGTGCATCGCGCGTTTCTAAGGGGTTTGTTGAAAGTTCGGAAATCGTCGCTGTCCAAGGCGGTCTTGGGAGAATTCGGTCGGTTCCCCTTGGTGATCAGACGTTGGGCGCAGGTCTTCAAGTTTGTCAACCGGACGGCAAGTCTTGCAGAAAACCGGTTGGCCCGCTTGGCATTCGAGGAGTCGAAGGAGATGTGGGCAGCAAACGAAGGCGGGTGGTATGCGAGGATTGTAGGAAAGGCTTGTGAACTCGTTTCAGCAGATGAGAGTATAGGTGTTCTAAACCTGGCGTTGCTTCAAGAGAGGTCTGAGATGGCATATATGCAAGATCTAAGAGAGGGGTACGGCAGAAAGTTTTGCACGTACTTTGAGGATGTCAAGGAAGGCTACTCCTTTGAGTCTTTCATAGATGAAATAGGCGTCTCCAAGTACTTCGACACTCTAGCCAAATTCAGAGTCGGAGCCCACAAGCTTGCTATCGAAACAGGGAGTTGGCAAGGGATTGCTCGCGAGGAGAGACTCTGCCAGGTGTGCACGTTAGGAGCAGTAGAGTCAGAAAGGCATTTTGTCTATAATTGTCCGGCCTATAGCGACATTTGAAAAGTCTTTCACATTCTATTTGCGAACAGGGAGAATAGGAATTTGAAAGCTTTCCTTAATTTGCAGGACAAGTATGCGGTAGGTAAATTTCTGCATACTTCTTTAGAGAGGCGAGCTAGCATAACAGGACAATCGTCGACTTAGCCAATCATGGCTCCGAAACGACGTTAATCAAACAATTACAATTACGATTAGAGGTAAGCACATACCATCATTTCAAGCCAATATATCAAAGTGCCGGTGCCAGCATGTGCATGATCGTCACAAGCCTGTATGCAGCGTTGAAGTAACACTTGTGCTGGGCAGCGGCAAGAACGATCGAGCAGGTATTTCGAACAGGTGACGGAAGTGCTTGCCCAATGAATGTTTCAACATGCATGCCACCCACATACGTACCTTCATAGTGTAACGAAAGTTGAATGCACGCGAGGCAAGAACTTACGGAGCATAATCGATGGTCAGGAAAGACTGCGTACCTTTGACAAGAGACTCGATTGTGTGAGTACACAAACATCTCATGCAGGAACTTCCAATGTGATTTGCGCGATTGCCAAGCCAACCAAGTTGTGCATTGAGGGTTTCGTGGTCATTCTACGTAATGCAGATCAATTGGTTGATATCCGTCCGGTTGTAGATTACCGTACTTACCGCATCTATTAGCTCGCTAGTATCAAACCAGTACGACTAGACAGACTCTCGTCAAGACGTGCAATCAGTAGTAAGTACTCTGGCTAGCGGCTCTCCACCTTCGTCCTTGGCGTCAGATCAGGCGTCGGCGTAATCCACGCCCGCCTGGCTTTGATGGCTACTACCCTCTACACCATTCCACGTTGGCAGCGGTCCACCGTCGCTGCCGACCTCCAACCCCTGGAGCCCCTCCAGAGCTTCCCTCGAAGATATTGCCCGGTCCAGGAGCACTTCCCAATTTCTTCTGCGTTCCGTTTCCGTCGAAACTGCTACCTCCCCATCGGAACAGCCCTCTTGCTCCTTCTCGCTGGTCCTCGGCCTATGCCTGACAAACGGATTGTTGCGCCAGGCCTCAGCCTCGAGCCCGGGTTCGACCGAAACCCCATCCCTACGACCGCCCGCCGTTACTTGCTCGAGCTGCGACTCCGCCGATGCACTTCCTGCCCGCAAATCGTCCGTACTGCCCTTCCGGTCGCGCCCGCGTCCAAAGAACCGGCCCTCGCCCCGAAGCCGGCTCTTCAACTCCACTCCAAGCGGGTTAACGCTAACCCCCACACCCCCCTTGCGAACGTTCCCGAGTGTCGTCCGGCCCAGCGCACACGCGCCGTCCTTCCCCTCACCGACGCTCACTTTCGCGACCCGCTCCATGAAGCACGGCGACCGCGCGAGGGCCCGCGCCTGGTTCCGGTCGCCGTTCCGGATGTTCTCTTTGTCGGTATCGGGGATGTTGTCGAAACCGCTCAGAGGACTCTGCTCCGCATTGCGAAAACGACGGATCTCTCCCGGGCTGCCGGCCGGCGTTGACGTGGCAGTCGCTGATTCGACCAGCGCCAAAAGCGCGGGTAACGCAACTGCCGGGCATTCTCTACCGACCGCGGTTCCTGAACTTCCGTTGGCGCTAAGTGGCCCCACCTCATTCCATACTCCTGCCCGTAGATCAGGCGTTGTCGCTCTGGCCTTGACAATCACCAATCGCACCCCTTGGCTGGCAGCTTTTGCAGACGCCCGTTCTTTCGGCCCCGACGAATCTGCTTTTCCTAGAGCCGACGCGCTTTCCGCACTCACTGTTTCTTCAGAAGGAACGCCGTCCAAGCTGCCCCCCTCGCTGGTTCCTGTCGGGTCACTTGTCAATGCCCCTTCCGCGCTTTCTTCCGTCTCCGTTCCGGGTCGACTTCCAGAGCGCATCAGGCCCTCAGCACCGTCCGTTTCCTCAGCCATTGCTTCAGATTCAGGCAAACTACTCTTAGTCGAACTCTCCGCTTCAGCTGGCTTTGGCCTACTCAGTGCACTAGCCTCCTGATCTCTGCCCGCATATCGTCTGCCCAACCCCTCAATCTCTTCAGCTTCCTTGGCCCGTCCGTTAATCCCTTCTCTTAAGACTTCGTCAGGCCGACCCGACAGTCTCAGAACCGCACGGACACCCCTCGCCCCTCGTCTGGAGCCGCTAAAATTGGGAACTTCGTTCGGCCCGGGAACATCGTCCGGCCCGGTTGAGGCGACCACCTCCTCGCGAGCTAAGGCCTCGCCAGAGCTCCGCTCGAGAAGTGCATCACTCTCTTCGTTGCCCGCTTGTGATGTTTCGTCTTTCAAACCCTCGTTCCCAATACCTCCCTGCACATCTGCCTCTACCACGCCCCTAGTTTTTCCAGGCTCGTCGATCTCGGCCGGCGGCCGTTCTGAGGGGCCCCCGCTCTCCCCCTCGAGCGCAATCACACCCTCCCGGACCTCGGGGGATCCCTCCGACGCCTCCACGAACTCCTCGTCGCTCTCCGCCGGGCTGTCCGCGCCCGTGTTCGCGCTGACGTCATCCCGCTCCGGCAGCGCGACCGACAGCTGCTCCAGCACCTGCGCCTCTGCCGCCGGCGCGCACTCGGACTGCTCTCCTCCCGCCACCCCCTCCTGCCGTTCTCGCAACCGCTTGCCGGTCCCCGCCACTTTCTTCCTTCCCCCCCCGGCTTTCTGACGCGACACCCGCTTCTGAACCAGCGCCGCCGCTTCGTTCCGACCGCGGGAAACGGGCTCCTCTCCCTCGCCAGCGCGCCGCCCCTCCCTGCTCACGTCACGCCCCTCGCCGCTGACGTCACGCCTCCCGCTGCTGACGTCACGGTCGTCCCACCCGCTGGTGCCCGCCCTGGATCCCTTGCCTGGGGCGCTCTCTGCCCCGTCCCCGCTGCCAGGTGTCGCGTCCCGGTTGGCCGGCATCTTGCGGCGGCGCTTCCACCAGAGGGTGTCAGCAATCGCGCGCCGGAGCACGTCCACCTGTTTTAGGGCGTCCGACTTTTCGCTGTCGATGACGACCAGGGCGCGCCGCAGGTCCTGGCACTGCTGGGCGTACCTGCGAGATTTAGGATTTGCTTTAGGAACGTCAACCAAATATGGATCCAAGTACGACTCTTTGCTGGGCAATGGACGAATGTTCACCAGCGGCTTCCCGCACAGGATTACCGTGGCATACGGGCTGTATTTTAAAGATCAACAGCTTTGACGGGCTAAGTTCGCCATGACTCCGACGAGGAAGCCGCACACCAATTGATTTGTCATCAACGAGTCTGCAAGAGCCGGCCAGCACAATCGGCGGATTCTCGGGTATCAACCCTCGAAAGCAGACTCTCAGACGATGCTTCAAGAAAACGTTTGTGCGCACATGTATGCCAGAAGCTTGTAAGGAAGGATATAAGCAATAGCTGCAAAACAGTGCTGAAGCCTCACGTGGGCGCTCTGACGTGGAAGCGTAGGGTGATGACGTCCTCTTCTGGGAGCAAGTAGCCCTCTTCCTTGAGTACCTCCAGTCGGAAGAACCGGTTGTAGCCCCAGCACTCGCCGACCTGCGGGTTTAGAGTTGGTTAGGGAAACCGCCGCTAACCATTTCAGTTGGTTAGGAAAACCGCCGCTAATCATTTTGGATTGCGTTTCGCCTTTCAGACTCGTGCACTCGTGATACAAGAAGCGGCGGCTCGTTGCGACTTTGCTTAAGAATGCGCTCCGTCCTCTTTAAGCTCCTTAATTCTCTATGAAAAGGCAGAATGTGTCAAAGTTCAACCCGTGCCTGAAAGTGCCAAAGTTCAACCCGTGCCTGAAAGTGCCTACATTTAAAGAACTGCCGTTTTCTAAACCTGCAATTTTCCTTAATAAGATGACCGAAACCAGAGGAAAGAGTCCGGTGATGAGCTCTCACCTCAAAGACGGACGCGAACTCTCGTATCACTGACTGGGTGGGGCGAGTGCGATGCAGCATCTCGATCTTGTACTCGTACTTGGCCGGTTCCGAGCCTCCTTGAACCATCTGCAGCAAGAACAGGACTGCAATATCATCCGGAAACGTAAACCGGGCGGTCTTAGTGGTCCCCGACGGACAGAATCACGCCGTCAGTGGAAGTTCACGCCTGCAAACCGATGCGAAAGGCAAATTTGCATGTTCGAAGTTCGAGCTTTGAGAAGGGGCCGAGAGGGGGCCGCAGCGGACTGCGGCCGAAAACTGCTTGTGCACAGATGGAGTCGCAACGAAAAGGTACGCTTCTGAACTTCTTCTTGACGTCCTTGATCTACTTTTGATTTGACGTGTTCATAAAAGTAGATCTGACGTATTCAAAATTCCGCTTCCGGCTGCTCTCACCTCCAGAAAGACGGACAAGTAAGAGCCAGCTGCCACTCCGTTTCCGTTCGGGTAGACCTTGAGCCGCCACACGATCCCGGCAGCTTGGATTGGCTGAAAGCAGAGGAGCCCCGTTGTCAGGGTCTAAGGCCACAGAAATTCGGCATCAATCCTTTCGTACGCACTTTCATACCGGGTTCAGACGACGGTCGGAGCTTGCTCGTCAAGAGCAGTAATGGCCGACTTCTAACAACAGCTGCGCTTGACTTCCAATGGTTCCCTATGGAGTTCCGGCCCAAGTTGCCAAAACTGAAAGTCGTTAACTGGGCTCTGACCGTTCGTTGCAACTCTGGTCCCAACAAACTCGGCAGCTGGGCTCCCTGCGCAATTGCGCCCACTACATGCGCCAACCGGAACAAACCGAGCATTGAGCAAAGTCAATCACCTGACTGTACACAACGCCCGCCCCGTCAGACGCGTCTTCCGACGGATTCACCGCCGCGTTGCTCCCGTGCTGCGGCTCCACCGTCCGGACGGATGTGACGCCCCTGGGGCTCGGAGCGGGGACCCCCGCGGCGGACGTCCGTCGCAGCACTCGCTCAAAATCGTGCAGGACAAACTCGCCTTGGTCGTACGGAGGAACGACCTGTAAGAGGAAGATTTTTGTGTTTGGATTCGGAGTTAAGAAGGTAACATTCTCTAGAAGGATCCTCACTGACCGAGTCCACAACGTTAGAAAGGACCCTTAGGAGCCGAAGATGGGCGACATTCGGTCGAAGGGGCATGTGGATCGTAAGAGAATTTGATAGTTTCAGGGAATGAGAGGGCCTGATGCCTTACGGAGTGGAAGCGCGCCGCTCGTTCCGATAAGAAGTCGCGAACAGCTGCGAAATTGGAGGATCTTGGCGCCAGATAGCTCGAGCAAGCGCTCTCGGGCAGAGTGAAAAGGATCATTGAGAGGTGGCATCCTCGCTGGTGCACGCATCTTTAAGCTGAAGAGGAAGCAGGCACCTTAGCATCGAAGTACGCTGAGAATGCTTAGACGCACCAGAGACCGCGAATCCTGATGCACGCTTACGGGCTTACCTCCGAGATGAAGTCCGCAGGCACGGGCGTCCGGTTGACGTCCGAGGTCGGTCGCTGCTGGACTTCTTGAAGCATGCTGCAGATACTCGCGCTTCGCCCGACGAGCTCGCCCTTGGGGACCGTGTCCAGCTGGGCGTTCAGGTCGTGCATCATGGTGTCCAGGCCCTCGATCTGCGGGTTAATGGCTAAACGTGAGATTTTGGATACCAGATAACCATGCCTTTTCTGGGGGACCGTATTGAGCTGGGCGTTCAGGCCGTGCATCATGGTGTCGAGGCCCTCGATCTGCGGATCAAGAGGCTAATCGTAAGGTTCTGGACGTTTTTGAAGGATCGATTAAGAATGGGACTTCGGCTCCCTTTTATCCGCTTCTGAAGTTGGCTTCGAACCGTCGCATGAGGTGTCCGGGCCCTCGATCTGCGGGTTACGAGGCTATAACGTGAGCTCTTTAAAAGACAAACATTTTATGTTGGGTTCACATTCCTTGTATCTACTTCTGGAGAATAAGACAACCGTCTTATCTTACACCTTATTTTTTGGTTAAGAGATCTTTCTAAGGATTGCTTGAGGATGATAGCCGGTTTTGGTTTTGGATGAAACATCGAGGCCCTCCGTCTGATATAAGCAGTCTCCGTACGATATTAAAAACGAACTGAGAGCGAGAGAGGCGAACAACAGGAAGACTCCGATTGCCAGCTCACCTCCTGTGTCATCGAACCTTTCTGAGCGAGTAAAGTGAGCAGCTTCGACTTCAACTGTTGTTCCAAGCGCGCCTGCGGACAAAGCCAGCACGTTAGATATAGCTTCTCCGCAGACACAGTCAGACAAACGGATATTGCACCAGAGCTGCATCTCTTTGACGAGCGCAAAAGCGGCGAGGCCAAGAGATTGACGAGGGGATGGGCATCCTTCCGCATTGGTGCGTTCCGTACTTCATCAAAAAGCAGCGAGATGTTAAAGAGGCACGAGGTCAAGACAGGCGTGCCTGCATGCCCTCAAACGCCAGCTGCAGCTCCATGCCCGCCTCGTCCTTTGCCTGAAAGCGTGGAGACTTGCATTAGCCTGATCGTAAGCGGGGAACTGTCGACACCTCAACACAGCCGCCAATACGCCTCTGAAGAGCTGCCGAACGTATCCCAATCTGGCCGAATGAGCACGCCGGGACATTGATCAACTCTTTCCACAGAGAGGAACCGTTCCGTCAAAGCCGCCGTCGTTTGGAACGTTTTGCAACACTTGGTGCGGGAAGTGGTGGCTCCAAGCACTCGGACAGTTCGTTGCACCGGGTCGGACAGGTCACTCGGGCAAATAGGGACGAACAAAGCAACGGCATTGTTAGAATGATAGTGTAGCCGTCCGAAGCCCGTCCGTACCTTGTGCACCCTTTCGATGTTCTTGTCCTTTTCGGACACCAGCGCACACAGGTCCTTCAAGCGCCGCCGCAGGCCGACGGCTTCACTGCGGATTGTTTCCACGTGGCGCTCGTATACGGCGGACAGGCGTTCAAAGGAGTGGCCCCGATGTCCCTGGGAGGAGAAAGAAAAGCACTTCGTAACGTGACCTGAGAAAGTGTTGGCCTGTGATTTGCTGGACTTCGTGCTCTAGGCAGAAATGTCAAATATGGAGCGAGATATTTATGGACGTCAACACAGCGACTGATTAAACTCGCAAGCAAAGAACAGATTTTGGTTGTTTGTTGGAGAGCTGGAGAAGTCATTTGATCCATCTTAAGGCATATCACGTCAAGATATGGTCGGAGGGGGCAGCCTCCCCTGAACTTCTGTACTGATCTTAAGCCTGGTCCCCCAGCAGATTTCTAACTCATCTTTGACGAGCAGATTCCAAGGAAGGTGTAGAAAGATAACCTCGACTGAGGACCAGCTAAGAGTTTGTTCCGGAGAGAGTCCGCTTTCGAGCAGCCGCTTGGTTGTTCTAACCAACTGGCAAACGGTGAAAACTCAACCTACCTCGCCAAATACTGCACAATCGGAGCACACCGCCTCTGTACACGTGTTGCAGTAGTAGGACATGGGGCTATTGTGCAGCGAACAGGCCTGCAGACAAACAAAGCTTTATCTCGGAATCTTCCTTTCAAATGGCTGAATTCCGATGGAAAGTAGAAGGACTCTGTCAGCGGACAAAAGGTGGCGTGTGCGGAGTTGTCCAGCTTTGCAGTGAGATGACCTTGTTGTTTCTTGACCATGGTAGAATCGCCTGTGCATGGATAATTCAGCTGATCTTTGCAGTCGACGTTCAAGTGCAACGCTGGTATGCGAAGCTTCCGTCTCTGCGAGTGAAAGCTCCACTCGTGTTGTTTTCCGGGCCAATTTTGTCTCCAGGTAGGGGTTCATAAGGAAGGCTTACCTTCTCTTGCACCTCTGCCGCTCCGGTCCTCTGCAGCTTCTCTAGTTCCTGCAAAGGCGAGACCCGCTGATGATAGGTACTATCGAAGGATTTGGCGACATGCAATTTAGCAAATTTTGATTGTGCCTGCACTTGAGCTTGGTCACTTGAGAGACCCTCAGATTCTAGCTTCCAGAAATCAGAGGACTCAACATTGATCAGCACTCTGTACCAAAGGATGATACATCGCAGTATTGCGTAGGAAAAGACAGACTGCTGCTTACAGTTGAGAGGTCAGCAATGAAGCGACAATTGACTAGCTGGGAAACTCGCAGTGAGGCTCGGCAGTGGGGACATTGGGGCCGCTGGTCCATCAACCACCTCTGCAACAAACGGGGTACGGAAATCTGAATAATATATTCACTACCAGGGAGAGAATTGTTGTGTCAAACCAGATTGCAGATGGTGCGCACCAGATGGACCTTGCAGCTGATGGATACACAGCTGAGGAACTACAGTACATGGTGCTTGACACTGGCGTGCACTGAAATGAGCAACGGCGCAGCCGACATCCGTGTCTTATCCGTCTCTTAAAATATGATCACAAGCAAGCTTCATTTTCCAAGTTGTAGATGCATCGGTTGTTGAACCATCCTTCAATTGTCTGCAAGCAACTCAACATTCTAACACAAATGCGCTCTGGCATAATGTAGACCTATTATAAAGCATTTCTCACAGGCCCTTTGCCCCAGCCTACCTTGATGCACCGGAGGCAGCAGATTTTTGAGCAGCAAGGGCACAGCTGGGCTTCCACCACCTGCAAGCCATCACACAAACCCGTCATAAACCCTTTAGAAGCTGGCCAGGAAACCTTCAGCCTTGACTGTAACCCTATCGTTGCTGTACTTTGACCTTGGTCCACACGGCTAGTGTAGTCTGAGACCTGCCTCTTCTCTCTTGTTGTCTTTCCAATTATTGTTCAACATCAGATACTGAGCATGCAAAGGAGGGCAGCATTTGGATGAATCTTCCCAGGTGGGGTTTATCACAGTACACTTCATCGCAGAGAGCTCTGGTCATGTTTGTTGCGGGCAGAATTACGCCAAGAGGTCGTCATAGTCAGAAAATGAAGTTCAGCAAAAATGCACAATCCTCCTTGCCAGCTCAATTCCAAAGAGCACAAAGAATCCAGGGGTCTGAGAAGGTGCCTCACCTTTCCGAGACATATGAAACACCTGAAGATTTCAGCAATGGCTGACGATTGCGCGTCCGTGGGTGCGTCAGAGTCCTCTCCATCCTCAGGTCCACTGTCATCTATAAAGTCATCATCAGTCTGAGGGCAATCCGCTGCATCAAAGAAGGCTAATCCTTGACTGTGATGGTCCCTCATGGGTGACCCTACATACGATGCCAACATTTCGGGCGAGTCAAAGCTAGGGGCTGGGTTCTCATTGTGGTGTCGGTGGTGCAACGGCAGTTCGTCGATCTCTGACCCCGATTCGTCACCAGCTAAACTCCCTGAGGGGGACGAGAAGTCCTCGGCGTCTTGGTCTAACCACTCCATCGCAAACATACAGCGTCAGCAGCTTCCAGCTTGGCGTGTCTCTGACTACAAATCAGGAACTCTCCTGAGCAGGGGACCGCATTTTACAGTAGCATCATAAACGGCTGCACAGTGCAATCTGCTGGCGAGCCTGCAGGGAGCCCTTGTTACAACTTCAAGCTTTCCAGCTAGCAGGAACTTCGACAAGGGAGCCCTAATATAGGAGTATTTGACAGCTTCCTTTCCCAATCCAGGCGAGCTGCATGTCATTGTTGTGCTATTTATCTGGCTCTGTGTGTTGGAACAGTAGAGGGCAATTGTCTATCGTACCCTTCTGTTTACCCATGTAGATTCCGGTGTAACGTACCGAGTTTTGTCGAAAGAATTTGGTTTAACCGGGCTTTCCAGGTTCCCTCATCCCCCCTCATGCTGGCTTGAAAACGCAAACGTGTTCCACGAATATTCAGAAATGTTCGACATTCGAAAAAGGTTTCATAGCTACGGTCCAACAGCAGAGTCCAATGATCGCCTGCAGGTTCGCCCAGGAGGAATCATGGTCCTCGATTCTGAAGGAGACATTGAATGCAGCAGGGCTCCTCATGAACATTGTGACGCTCAATTTCGCAACCTGTATAAGCGTTGGCGCCGCATACATGCTTCTGATGGCTGCAAAAGATGTCTTTACTGAGCCGTTGGCCCAGCTAAAAGGAGAGCTAGCTGGCAAGAGCACGTTGAAAATTAGGGTTTGGGAAACATCGAAGTTGCAGATGCTAGTGAGCTTTAGTCGTGAGCATCAGACGTAGCTTAGAAGAACCACCGCTGGCATCAACTCGGAAGGGGCCCGTGAAAGTGAGAGCATCTGTCTTTCGCATCTAGCAGCATCTCTTGCATAGGCTTAAAGGGATTGCAGCTCCTTTAGCATCTCCCACAGAATACACCCAATCTTTTGCTGAGAGGGTGTTCAACATGGCTGGCAAGCTGAACGACCTGCGGACTCCCAGCTTTGGGAGTCCCAGGCTTGACCCTGCTTTCGAGCTCTCAGCTCAATCAGAGTTTGTGGACGGGTCCACCCTGTACGACTCGCTGAAGCAGCAGCCTCGAATGCTCTTTAATTCAGACTCTGACAACCAGTCTCGCGGACGCCTATCCTCTTTTGCTGGTAGCAGAGACAGGCTTCTCTCCAAGGGCCGGGAGTCTACACCACTGGAGGTGTCTTTCCAGAATGATGATGTCATTGGGGTTGCTCACAGACCAAAGAGGTTTGCTTCCAATCGCACGCCGGAGCTGCACGATACTCAACCGACTCCAACAAGCAATGTGGCAGAGTCAGAGGCGGATATGATCACGCGCCAGCGGCTGGTTTCACAGAAGTTGCTCGGGAAGAAACCTTCCAAGGGCCCTCCTGGTGTTCAGCAAGAGGCAGGGCAGCTGACTGAGCACCTACTCAGCTCCCAGTCCCCTCCTCCAAGTAAAGCCAGCTTCAGCAATACGAACTGGCAGGCGGATCAGATACTCATGTCCCAACCAGAGCTGACATCAGCGCCAGCCACTGGTCCCCAGCCTGCCAGGCAGGAATTCACACCCGTTGGGCCAGGCGCCTTTTCGCACCCCAACCCTCAGCTGCTCCAGAATCTGCTCATGGCTCAGATGCAGCAACAGCAGTTGCACCCCATCTACTGGCCATACCTGCAGGCGCACCAGTACGCACCTGTACACACTAGTCAATCCAGTACACACCAGTACACGCCTCCTTTTCCTCCCTGGCCCGCACCTTCCGCCCCAACGCACTTCAATAATGCAACTAGACCGAGTTTCAAAGCTCCCCCCAACCAACCAGAGACTGAGCTAAGGTCAACAAGCACCACGAAATGGGAGCCCGCCAGCAAAGAAGGCAACTCGGACACAGGAGAGGAAGGCGCGCCGCTAGAGGCCTTGAGCGATCTAGTGGCAAAGGAGCGGGCAAGTCAGGAGCTCATTGCTGAGCTGAGAAGTGCGTTAGAGGAGGAGAGGCAATCGAAACAGATTGCGGAGAATAAGAACAGGGGCCTGGAGGAAGCGCTGGCGGGAGCGAGATCTAGGGAGCGGGAGCTAGAAGACCAGGCAAGTCAATGTGGTCAATTTGAAGTTCTTAGCATTGTAGGTTGGCAGTTCTGTTTGTTTGATTGACATTGCTTCGCTCAATCTTGGGTATCTGAAAATCGAGACAGAAGACAAAACCTGTGAAGCATCGAAACTTGCAGACTGAAGTACCGAGGCAAGCTGACAGCCTCCCACTTGCGGCTGCGCAAAACTTTGATACGACGTCCCTTTCTCTTGACAGCTCTCTCACGTGAATGTCTGATCATGATCGGACACCCGCTTGCTTTGGAAAAAGTGGACGGGCAACTTAGGAGATCCGCACCACGGTTTCTTGCTACGCTGGTCTTGGCATTTGCTCTCGAACCTCGTGATCATCACTTTCGGAGGCTGATGCGTGGGGGCAAAAATGTCTAATCTTGCCAGAGGTCTCTCTGCTATCACCATCGAGTCAAAGTGTGAAACGTGGCAGGTCAACTCCTCGTCCTCTGCAGGTCGTCGAAGCTGTAGACCGGGCCCGTCGGTTCGAGGAGGAGGGCCGCCAAGCAAAGCATCGGCTCAAGGAGGCAGAGAAAGAACGAGAGGCGGCACGCCGCAAGATGCAGGACGATGCAGAGAAGCTGGTGCGCCTGGAGCGGAAGGACGTGCGGCTGGCTGCAGAGATTGAGGAGATTCAGGTGAATGCCCCAGAAGTCCTTGGAATGTGAAGTGTGCTTCTCCTCTCGAAATTTCTCGACACGGAGCCAAGACGAGTGAAGCTCGACACTGAAAGGAATGCGATCTAGTGAACCGCGTCAACAGCTTCAACCAAAAGAATGGCCTTGAACCCCTCAGGAAAATTGGCAAGTTTTACGTCAAACGTGCTTTACAAAGGAAACCCTTCGGCAAATGAATCGGTGAACCAAATGGGCTTTCGATTTGGCGCACCCAAGCGACATGCGCGAGCAGACTTGAGTATTGAACCAGCAATTGCTTCCACCGTTCTCTCCTCTTCGAGCAGCGTCTGATGCGGCAAAGCTTGTGCTACACAAACGTAAGCCTTTCAACTGTGGACAGATACATCGAAGCAAGATGTGCTTGAATGAGGACATATGGACGTGAAGCCCACGCAAGAACGCATACCTCGAAAACCCTCAGTCAGTGACATATCTCTTCCTAAGGGAGCACGTCGACGATTGGTAAGAGACGAGCACGCGAAACGGACCCCCGACGCAGAGGCCTTCTGAAGCTTCAAGCATTCTTTCGGAAAATTGAAACCCTCCAGCCTCTCGATCGAGTCCACTTCGAAGTTTTAAGGCTTGCTTCCGAAGCCGGGGGCACAAGCCGGGAACTTCTTGAGAAGTAAAGCCTTCATTCTGAAAGAAAATCCTGTAAGTCGAAACTTATGCTAATCCCTTAATCTCCACCAGGCCCGTGACCAGGCAGAGCTGGAGGCCCTGTTGGAGGAGCGGCGGCGGCTGGATGGCGACCTAACGGAGCTGCGCAAGCTGCCTGTGGTCACCGAGCTGCTCCGGGAGGACAACGAGGCGCTGCGGGCGCGGCTGCAGCGTGCGGAGAAGGACCGGGCGAATCTGCAGGAGCTGGTGGGCGGATTCCGGCAGAGCACAGCGGAACTGGAGCAGGCCAGCAAGTAAGGAACGGTTCGGAGAGGGGGCTTTTGGGGCGTCTCGGAACAGTCGAACCGATTTCTGATTTCTACTTCACCTATGATAGGCGGAAGATGAAGAGGCCTTAGGTAGACCAATCGTATAATCTGGCATATCTAGACAATGCATGTTCGACTGTTTTTGGGAGACTCTGGACCGTTTGCTGACGGTGCTCCGAAAATTTTGAGATTTCACAGGCCTCGTAAGATCCCTCCCCGCCGGAACTTACTCTCGGCGGCCTGTTATGCAGGCGCGCCAACGGCGAAAACGAGGCCCTGCGCAAGGAGTGCAACATGCTGAAGCTGCAGATCGCCTCCAAGGACACTTCAATCTCGCAATTACAAGTGGCGCTCTTCGCTGGTCGGGAAGAGCGAACCGACTTGTACCACAATCTTCGGAAACTAGAGGAGGCGGCGCACGCGATGGAGGGGTCCGCGGCCCCGAGCCGACGCGGCAGCTTCGGCCTCAAAAGCTACAACCCTCAGGGGGAGTCTTTGTCAGCTGCCAGGCGATTGGAAGCGTCGTTTGATAGCCTATCGTTCGGTCCAGACTCGTTTGACAAGGTTGGACTGGAAACGGGGAGCGAGACACAGGGTGGACCAGCTGATATGGGCAGGTTAGGAGGAGAAAGCAGCTCAATGGCCGCGCCTGAACCGGTTCCGTTGATCTCCAAGACGGAACGGAATGCGAACCCGAAGCACCGGGAAAATGGGCCGGGCCCAGAGACCCTGCCCCCAGCTGGTGTGTTTTCCCCGGTTGGTAGAAACCGGGCGCAGCAACTAGCGGGGGATGATATGCGCCGCAGCCTCACGATGGACCAGGAAACTGACCGGGGCGCCGTGAGTGGATCCCGGCAGGCTGAGCGGATTCCGGCGGGAAGCGAGCGGAGTCCGGCGGCAAGCGGGAAGGTGCCAACGTCAAACGAGAGAGCGGGGCCTGCGAACGCAAGAACAGCATCGCCCAGCGAGCGGAATGCGCTGGGAGGTGAACGGAATGGCGGAAGAGCGGACGGCCCCGACTTCGGTAGAGGTGTGTCCGGCTCGGAGATGAGGACAATGGACAGGCGCCACGTGGCAGAGCCTCCGGAGAGCAGCCGCGGACAGGCCCCCACTGTCCGGAAAGAAAGTCCGGACCGTTTCGCCACTCAGTCACGTGACCGCCCGAACAGCCCACAACGGACAGTGACTCCGCCACGATCGGCCACAGCGGAACGGATCGTAGCCAGCGGAGCGGATCGCCGACACGGCCCGGTTGATTCACCCGAGAGCGAAGTTCTTTCTAGCCAACCTAGCCTGGGGAGTGCGAGGGATCCCCCTCGGGCGCGCGAAGTTGTGCCGTTCGCGACTGAGCAGTCGTTGCGGGAGGCGATGGAAGAGACGGCGGCGATAGAGAGCAAGCTGATGGAGGTGTCACTCGAACGGAGTCAGGTACTGGTCTCATATCGCAACCGACCCCTTCATCGGAACGGGTGTGAGTTCTGGATAGTTAGTGTGTTTCGAGTCCTTTGAAGCAGCCCTATGGAAGGTAATGCCCGGTTCACATGCGTTCTCAACTTCGCTGGTTTTGAGAAACACGTGGGCAAATTAGGCGTTCTTTTCCCTTTGCAAAACTCCTCGTCCGGTTCCCACAATTAGGCAGTTTTAGAATTTAGTCGAGTTCCAGCAAGATTCGGTTTGCGATACTCGGCAAACACCGACATCGGTTTTGCTCGGTTTTCAAAAGTGGTGTTCATATGCGTCCGAATCTCTGGGAGCTGCCACGTCGGACAAAAACGGCCTCACCATGCCAAAACGGACGTACGCGAACCGGGCATGAGACGGTCGTTGCAGAACGAGACAAAGTATAATCGTTAGATTCGTGACTTTCTTGTTGGTTTACAGTATTCACAAACGTCATTCTTGGACCCAAAAGCTTGCGACACGTGGCAACTTATCGACTTTGGGCTTCGTCTTCCAACTTACTGTACTCCTTTTTATCGATTCAAAACTGATAACGCGGCCCTCTTTTCTTTAGAAAGACTTGGAATCTGGTTTGCTCGAAGGATAGGTACGGGGACTAAACAAAAGAGTTGCGGGCCGTCATGTAGAGGGCTTCTTCCCATGTTGGCGGTCGAACGGCATCGACTAGCATGGAGCTTTGTTGAGCGAGTCCTACTCGCAAAGAAGCTCAGTCGATTGATTTGTCAAGTAGTGTCTCACCTCCTGTCCGAGGACCTACCAACGTCAATACGTCCTTTCTTTCACAGTCGAAGGCATCTCTGAGCAGCCTTTTGAATCTCAAAAGAACGAAACCTCAAACCGACAGAGCGTGGCTGCTCGTTAAAGGCAGCGGTCTGCGATTTGCAGCTGGAGTCCGAGTATGCCAAGCTGCCCCAGTCCGCCGGCCGCACCATGACGGAACGGCGGCGGAAGCAGGAGTTGGAGGGGCGGATCGAGGACCTGACCAAGAAGATCGGCTGGCTTCGGATGGAGCTTCGGGAGCGCCACGTGTTGCACAACTGAGGAAACGAACCATGCGAGCAGCACTAGAACGTTAGCCGTTTCGTTCGTTTCAGAACAGCCGGTCCGACCAAGTGGCCTCACTCTCATTAAAACATGCGAGGCTTGCATTGCCTTGAGGCAGGCCCGTGTTGTCTTTGTCGAGGGACCGTCAGAAGTCCGCTCTCGTATGATTGAAAGGCGATTGAGGCTTGCCAACTTGCAATCAAAGTTTTGACTACATGCTCCGTGTGAATGATGCATACATTCTACTACCACCAGTTGCAAAAGTGCGCGGTCCATGTATCCATGTAGCTCAAAATCAGACACACATGCGCAGCAGAGTCACGACATGTGATGCAACTGGCGCACTGCTTTGATACTTGTATGAAGGTGCCGGCCAGCTCCAGTGACGCGTTAAAGGGAGACTCACTTTGATCCACAATTTGTGGTAGACCGCCTAGACTAGACCAGAGCTCAGAGCTGGCACCGGCGCCTCATGCATGAGCGGATATGGACTTATATATATACATGTCGGATGGATCTTGCATCTAGACATTTAGTAACACATCTGCAGGCCAGCCAGACTCGATCATCGATGGCATCGACCGAGTGGATCGCGAGTATACGGCATGTGGACACGTACTTTATCTTCATGCAAGTTAATAGCGCTATCGTCATGAGCTCTTTGATTATTTGCACGACAAGTACAACGATCGGGGCAGAACGTCCCAAATGATATATAGTATGTACCACATGCAGTGGCGCATCCACATGTGCCGGCCGCCGCTGCCGGCCTATTAGTAAGTAGTTCCTATAGGGCACGATCATGCAATATAGTGACCATGGTCACGCGCTTAGATTTATGAACCCTGAGCCACAGCATGAGCTATTGGGCAACGTTCGCCAGTGAGACTGCATGGGGTACTTCACTTATGATCGATTGACTCTACAGCTGCCCGGCCAGTCACGCTAATCTGCGATTGCGCCGGGTGGTCGAAGACACTGAGGATGTATCAAACAACTGAGAAGGTCAATACATAGAAGAAGAGTCGACATTGAGAAGCGTTTTATAGATTAACATGAATACATAAGATTTTGCTACGTGTCTGCTTTGACTGCCTTCATTGTTCCGACAAACAAGTTCTACACCTGGAAACCTATACTAGTCCCATTGACTGATATGACAGAAGACACGAGCTTTGTCCTTTTGGCCGGCCAAGAACTCTACTTCACCGCACCATCTTTAAAAAATGCATATATTGGAGGCTACGTATACAAGATCGCCCCGAGCCGCCAAACGCGAAAGCGTCAACCTATATGCACGAGCCCAGCTAACAGACTCCCAGCCAACACACCGGCTTTTCACACCGCTCATTGACCACGAGACACTTTTTCAATTGGCGTTCCCCGCGCGTGCATCAACAGCCTAACCCGCCGCTTTACTCTACAACGAGTTTTAACGCCCGAAAAGACGGGACCCAACTCGATACTTTATTGTTATGACGAGTTTGCGTCGTGCAACCGGAGGACGACGGCGCTCATGGACGGGCGCTCCTCCCCTTGCAGCGATATGCACTGGTACGCAAGCGCCGCAATCTTGAGCACGGAGGCGCGCGTCATGGAGCCCTGGATGCGGGGGTCCACGATTGCAAGGGTGCGGTCGGGATCCCGCAAGTGCGGCCGGGCCTGCGCAAAACAAATGGACACGGTTTAGGATCGGATTGTCAGGCTTTGATCAGGCGTGGAGAGATACTACGAGCTGAGAGGCTTTACTTTCACGGACTGATTAGCCACTTGAATTTTTTTAAAAAAGGGCCTGCACAAGATTCACGTAAACTGCGCATCTCCTAAAGAGGCAACGCAAATACTTTGCTGCGGTCTGGAACCGCATCCATGTGCGGAGAGGGGTACAGACGATCCAAAAAGGGAAAAAGAAGAGCTGGACTCACCCATTTGGCGAGGCTGCCGTCAGCGGAAGGAAGCGTCTGGTCGATGGGCTTCTTCCCGGTCAGCATCTCCAGCAACACCACTCCAAAAGCGTAAACGTCGGACTTTTCAGTCAACCGCTGACCCTCGTAGTACTCGGGGTCAAAGTAACCTGCGGAGCAACAAAAGCAGGCTTAAAGGCTGATCGATGCTCAAAGGAAATCGCTTGGAAGTCCCTGCAATGCCCTTCCTGGACACTTCATTGATGGACCGGCTCTGGTGCGTCCAAAGTGGGCTTCGCGAGTGCCTCCAAATCCCCCGTAAGGACCACAAACAATTTCGCACCTACTTCGTCTGCCAATGTTGATATGCAAAACAACTTCAACTGCGGCGATCACGAAAGAGTAACGGAACAGCCTCTGTTCGTACAGCTCGCAAAGCTCTGCCAGCATATACTCCAAACATTCCACGCTCGAACGACGCACCTGGCGTCCCCCGCACGAAAGTTGACGACGCGGGCTGCGACGCATTAGTGAGCGCGGCCTTTGAGAGCCCGAAGTCGGCCACCTTGGCGTTCCAGTCCTCGTCGAGCAGGATGTTGGAGCTCTTGATGTCCCTGCAACCACGTTCATTGCCAATAAGTTTCCGCCCCTGTTGCAGCTCATTGAATGTGGCCTGACCTCAAGTCCAGAGGTGATCAGCGAAACGGAGCCTCGAAGCCGAGAGTCGAGAAGTCTTCCAGTAAAGTCAAGGCAAGTTGGCAGAATTTACCAAGACTTTTTATCTGCGAAGTTGCAGCCTTGTCTCTTCTCGCCCTAGATCTCAGTCTGGAGTTCACGTATATTTCAAACGAAGCTTGGCTTTAGGGTTTCCTGGTTTTAGGAGGAAGTAGAATAGTAGCGCACCTGTGGATGACAGGTGGCGTTGCGATGACGTGGAGGTGGTCCAGGCCCTTGGCAGCACCGATGGCAACCTCCAGGCGCATCCGCCACGAGAGGGGCTTGTGGGGGCCTGGCGGTCAGGGAACAACAGGTAGGGTTTGTTAAGCAAAAAAGTGAAGGTTTTCAAAAACGAGGAACCCGCACGTAACGAAGACAAGAGACGGAGAATCACGCCTTGAAAGCGGAGAACGCGAATACCTGGTTGTACAAAGCGAAGGCAGAAAGAAGCAAGCCTCGCGCCCGCATCTGGGGTTCAAGAGGCTTACCAGAAGGCGTGAAGCAACGCAGCGAGTCCAAGAACAGGCCTCAAACTATCTCAAAGACACTCTTTAACATGCTGCGCGCATATCGTAGTCAGCTGTTATCAAAAACAGACACGACCAGAAATCTACTTTGGCCGGCTTACCGCGGAGGTGCTGCGCGAGGTTCCCGTTGGGCATGTACTCGTAGCACAGCAGCTGCTCCTCATCCGTCGCGCAGAAGCCGATGAGGCGAACTAGGTTGGGGTGCTTCAGCCGGCCCAGGAGCCGCACCTCGTTGATGAACTCGCGCATGCCCTGCTTGGACTCCTTCTTCATGCGCTTCACTGCGATGAGCGAACCGTCGTCGAGAAGACCTTTGTAGACCTTGCCGAACCCGCCGCCGCCGAGGGCGCCCTGCGGATGGAAAGGCCAGGAAAGATGAGGACGTGATATAACACGCTTACGGTGAAACGATCGAGATGCCTAAACTCTAAAACTTTAGAAGCTCAGAGCTTTGCTCCGAGAACTCTGATCGGTTCTTTTCTAAGAATCAGCACATTCGTTGGAAGCAGAGAAAAAGACAAACGTCAGCAAACGAGACGGGAAGCGACTACAACCGAATCTGACTTTGATAGATTACTACAACCGAGCCTGAGTTGTCCACATTGGCATCGACTTACATGCAAGCGACTTCCTATTGCTCGTACTTCGGGACTTAGATCTATCAGAACTGTCTCTTCTCGTCTCAACTGGCCTGGGATTTCGCAAAGATTTTGAATGGACAGGTGTGTGCTCACGTTCTCGTTGAAGTAGTCGGTGGCCACCAGGATCTCGCGCAGTGTGAAGCTGCGGCTCGTGACTGTCTCTCCGGCAAACGGCATCGCCGAACCGACCGTCGATGTACTGCAAACCAAGCAAAATCCGAATCGTGGGCACGAGAAAGGATCGCCAAAACTGAACGAGACTAGCGGCTTGAGAAGCAAATACACAGAGCCACTCCCTTTTGATCGGAACCGAAGTCGCTGCTAGAGCTTAGCAGTCCAGAGCGAATCGCGGACATTGCACCTCGCGCCAACAACCACTGATACTGCGACTTGCAGACAATCAAAGCAATTTGATTGGTAACATTAATCAACCAAACTCCCTTCCCATCCTCTCGGAATAGCTCCAAAATGATGATCCTTACGAAGAAACGGTCTTGCCCCCGTGAGTCCCGGTCAGACCCCCGCTCGTCTGTGCGCGGTCGTGGCTGGTCGAGCGGTCGGAACTCGCCGTCTTGTCGGCGTAGTGCAGCTCTCCGCTGGATCGTTCGGACGAGCGCGAGCTCATGCCGGACTCTTTGGACGCGCGAACGTGTCCGACGTTGGACGTGCCCTCGGGCATGCTGATCACGACCGACTGGGGGGGGGACTTGGAGGAGTGGATGGAGGGGGGGGCTGCGCAGGAGAAGTCACGAATTTACTTTTAAGGGAAAGGGCCGTTCAAGTGAACATTGTGGTGTTCCAAATAGGTCGACAGAGATGCAAACGAAGAGAAAGCCGTTTGGGAAGATGAACTCGATCAAAGGTCATGCGACTAGCATGTCTGGGTTGAGCCACTTCCAATACGCTTGCAGCAAGAGCAACTCGAAAGGAGAAGAAAGCCAAATCGACCGCTTGATAATGGAGGCAGGAGTGTCTCGAAAGTGGTACCAAATTGGCCCCTCTTGCCGTCCTTCCTCTTTGGCACAGGCCGTTCGAAACCCCGAAGCGGAAGGGTCTGTCGAATCGCAAGAACTCAATAGCAAACGCCTCCACCTGTCTTTCCCAACAACTTCGAAGAAAGCAAGTCGAACACAGTTTTGTACTTTCCGCTGCTGCCGACTCACCTGCCGTTGGCAGAACCTCCTGGTTCGGGTTCCAGTCGAACCACTTCCTCGCAAGCGCCGTGTGATCCTTTGGCTTCGCACTCTTGGACCGTCGCCAGAGGCAAAAAGCAGCACACGCGGCAACAAAGAGGAGCGCCACGACGCAGAGAACGACGACAATGATGATGATAGTGGTCTTGTTGCTGTCGCTGCTGGGGGACCCGACGGGCGCTGCAAAATGAGAAATTGTCTGGTTCGGAAGCTGTGGGATTGGCGTGGTGGGCATGAGTGCTGCTTACAGAGTTGTCCTATCTCTGTGCTTCAGGATAGACACCAATCAGAGGGACTCTTCAACCAAAGAAGGACGTTGCAAGCAAACAGAAGGCGGGAAGTAGCAACGCTCGAAATAAGAGGTAGAGGGATAGCAACGGGACAAAAAGGGAAGGGTGGAACAATTTCGCACCACAGCTTTCCTAGGAACAATAGGTATGCGCACATGTCATTGTCACTGGAGTTCAAAGGCACTTACCAGGAGGCGTGTTCTGCCTCAGCAAAAGGCTCTGCGAGACTTGGCCTTGGCCAACTAGCTGCGTGGGGAAAACATGACCAAAGGTCAGTACTCGGGCAAATGCTGGGCACTTCTACGCTTGACAAGTGGATTGGGCCCACTTTCTGATGGGCCTCAGAAGGTCTTCAGACAAAGCTCAGGGCTGTTTGAAGGTGCTGCAGACCGTTTGTGAACGAGGCAAGCGATGCCTGACAGACGAGAGCAGCATCCAATCAGGCCTTCAGAGATATCAATTGGTGGCCAGAGTTCATTTCCGAGTCGAATGCCTGACAGCTATGCCTGATACCCATAAGCAGAGTGGGCGTGCGAGTGTTGCACTGGTAAATTCTGCGAAACGCTTGCCATGCCCCTCACCTGTCCCCTAGCCGCCCCGCTGGCGTAATCGTTCGTCAGCAGGTTAACGTAGCGGTTACCACCCGGGTTAAGAATCTGGTAAATCACTTCTACATTGGGCACGACAACACAGCCCCCCGTGGGGAACTTGGGCTGGCCGCCGGAACTAAAAGTAACTAGAGTGGGCCCGTTTTGGCCGGCACTTCCGGAGTTGATGGTAAGGCCTGCTGGGGGGCTCTGTAGGCCAGAAGTGGAAAGTCTCCAGAAGCAAACGGTATTGGTGCCGAGCACGTTGATCATGACCTGGCCGTTGCCTGCAAGAAGAGAGATTGGCGTTTCGATCAGACGTGGATCAAGATAAGCTGCAAGTGGTTAAGCCTGAGTTAGGCGGGTTTGCAGAACGTAGGCCCTGGGTTGCTAATAAGGGCTCAATGGGGGCAGCAAAAAGGGCTTTCTCAATCAAGGTGGTTGTATGGCACAGTTGACAGAACAGAATGATCACAGGCTGTAGTGTAGTTCTCGCTGTGTCTGAGATACAAAACTTCAGTGGTGACCTAAGATATGCATCTAAACCTGAATGCGGCACAGTCTTATCAACGTTTGAAGTAACTATTGTATATCAAGTTCCATGCCCCTGTGCCGTACCTAAAAATATCCGACGGCAGACTTTCGCGGCAAAGGACAGCACCATCCTAGGCCTGGAAGAGAACCAGATAAATCACATACTGCCACATACACTCAATCTAGATACACACAGAAGAGCTGTCGCATCTAGCTGCCCTTCATGCATAAGATAGATTGACCACTCACCGAAACAACTAGCAAGGCCCACACAAACAATGCGTTCGAAACACTCACCATCCCCAGCAATCGTCGGCACCTCCTCGGTACCTTGCAGTCCCACACGCGCCACCGCTGTGTTCAACTGATTGCGCACCAATCCATAGTTTACATTGTTCAAGTCGTGAATGTTGATGTAATACTCGCTCATGTTCCCCAGAATCCCTTGGACCGCTTTCGAATCTACAGCGGTGCATGCCGGCTGCGTCGGGTCGTTCGTAATCGGAAAGAAAACCGTCACGGGCCCCACTTGCGTGGCCTCCCCAAAGTGAAGGTGCGCGCCCGACAGAATGTACCCATCCGGCGTTTGCAGGTTCAGGTCTGAGAGGCATACTGCGTCGTCAGCAAAGGTTATGATCGCGGAACCGTTGGCGGGGGTGTTGATAGCCGGAAGCTCGTTTGCGCTGTCCAGCATGACCTTGGCAACTAGAGTGGGGAGCTGGCCCCTCAGAATGCCAGCGTCCGGATAGTCTTCATTGTACACTGTAATGTAAAAGTTTGCGGGGTCGGCTAGGATCGACCTGAACACTGAGGGCGCCACCTGAACCGAGCCGCTAACGGGGAGCAAGGACGACACGCCGAAGTCTACAACCACCCTTGCGGATGCCGTGTTTGCTGCGCCGGCGAATAGGCGGATCCCCGTGATTGGCTGAGTGATGGAGTCATCGAGCTGGAGCTTGTCAAAGAAGATAGGGAGGGGGGAGGTGCTGGTCAGGGGGTCCACATTCTCTGGGAAACTGAGGTGGATGCTGCCTTGCGCAAGGGGGGTGCCGCTCAGTGGGGGGGTCACCTTGGCGCTGTTCAGATACACAGTCATGTTCACATTGGCAGAGGCCCCTGTGACAGAAAACGTACAACATGAGTTTTGTGACATTTGCAGAGGCACCTGAGTAAGGAAAAGAGCATGTTGAAAGCTTATAGTGTCCTCTTGCGAGGTATCAAATGCACTGATTCTCAAGACAAGCAGACTCAGCCCATGCATTCGAGCAAGACGTCCAGAAGGTAAAGAGCTAGCTGGTACCCAGAATGTTCTTTCTAGGCATGAAACAGATTTCTTGGAGCTTGAAAACAAGAAACGGAAATCTGCCAGCTTGCAACCGAGTTAATCACCAACAGCTACCAGAAGGGGCACTTTTCGAACGTCAGCCAGGGCATTGAGCTAGCAGTAGGTATCCGAAGCCCAAGGTCCAAACCAAGAGATATTGACCATCCCAACGGAGTAGTTTTAACTTTGAGCAAAGTTCTACGGTTTTCCACGGGCTTGACTAAAGCCCGTGGCCTTCTTTGTGAAAGAAACCTTAAAGAATGTTTCCCCCAGTTCTTGGCAAGATTGAGTCCCAACATTCCCAGTCATACCGTAACTAGAATTGTACACTTGTGCGGAGAAAGGAGAATTGCAGTTGCAATAAGCTTTGTTTCTGTGTATCACCAAATTGCAAAGTTTGCAACTTTGTACACTCTGGCTTGTGTGAGAATAAGCCACGACCAATATGGCTGCAGACGGCGCTTCCACTGTTCATAAAAGAACCGACAAACAATAAGTTGGGACGTGCCAGATTGAATTGTGGACCCAGCATCATCCAACTATGGCTCACTAGGCAGTCGAGCAGACTTCTTACCTGACATGAGAAGTGCAAACACAATGACAAGCAAAGCTTTCATCGTCCATTCTTGCTGCAAACTATCCCGCCAAGCACTGGCGACCCGATGCCCCATTTTTTTGGCAACACAACTGCAGGCCCTTGATAAAACCTAGAAACAAGGATGTTGGCTTCCGCACAACTTCCTGATTGCACTGGCAGATCACCAAATATGTGTATCTCTCAGCTCGCTTCTGTATACTCAGTTGACTGTACTGTTGATCGCTGTGACCTTGAAAGCAACTGGAACCTGCAGGTTGTCCCTCTTTTTCTTCAAAAACGTCCAAGGGCAGTGTCAGGTATTGTCTGTAATGGGTAACCCTTGACAGGACCCTCGCACGCCCGTCGACAAGTCGGTCACTCCTAAGCGCTCTGCACAATTCTGCTTCTCTTCCAAAAGCTCAAATGAGCGGCTCGTCACACAAGCCTGAGAACAAAGGAGAAGCTTTGTCCTGTACATGTGCAGCTTGCTTAAAGTTCGAGACGGATGGCCTCTTCCCACAGGAGGAGGCTTGCTCAACGAAGTCTTGAACAGCCCCAATTTGCATGGCGCTCAATCTGGCCAAGTGCATGACGACTCTGACTGTCACATGGGGATGTACACACAAGGCGCAAATCAAGGAGCACTTCCTGCCAGAACGAAGATTTCGCGAAAGATACACGTTCATTTACTGGTCCCGAAAGTAGCGTGCGCTCTTACTGCCGTCGGATGGAGGGTTTGAAAGCGAACCAGCCGTCAGATGGAGAGTTTCACAAAGGAAATCTGAAATGGGGCTCCTAAATTCGTCACGACCAGGCCGCCAGAGGAATGAGTACCACTCCGGCAACGCTAGCTTGCACTAAGAGCAGCTTGCACTAAGATAGGCACCCGGGGGACGGGTGGGGTTAGTCTGGGGGTTAGGGTGGGTACGGGTGCGGAGCGTGTTGTTTGTTGTGTTAGGGTTTTTAGTTTGGGTGCCCGGGAGCTTCGTATCTTAGTGCAAGCGGCTCTTAGTGCAAGCGAGCGTTGCCAGTATACCATACCAACACGCCGGTTGGGCATCAATTAATTATTTTCGATTTTGCCCAAAATTTTCAATACTATTTATATTCCTTTTTTCATTCTGCCCAAATTTTCAAATGAATCAAAATTCCAATATTTGATCTTTGATCATTTTTGGCTGCTGGAAAAAGGATTTCTGAGCATATATTCCAAAATTTCAATTTCTCAAAAATTCCAAAATGAGTTGCTCAATTTTCAAATCGTACGTAATTAATTATTGGGCAAAAATCTGCCCAACCGGCGTGTTGGTACGGTATGAGTACCTTTTGCGGGTTAAACGTGGCCACTTTACTAGCTTCACTGGAATCATTGCACACTTGCACGTCGGAAAGCGTTAAAGTGAACTCGGAGTCCGGACTAATAGGAATAATAAGCGGCAGGCAGGCGGACCGCAGAACCGCAGAATAGCTGGGGGACGACCAAGAATTGCAGCGCTACCGTCCAGATTTTGACGTCAAAAAATGAACGCTCAAGATCTTTCGTTTATTCTTAGTTAGACCCGGTTGGTCCAAACCCTAGTATCGGAACCTGTCCTGCCCAAGTTGGCGACCCCCTAGCTAAACTTGGCAGACTGGAGTCCTTATTTTCAGATCGGACGGTAGCGCTGCGATTTCGTCCATCGCGAAGTTCTGCGGTCCCCTGCAGGTATAATAAGCTCGCCAGCCTGGGACGGGTGGGGTTAATTTGGGGGTTAGGGTGGGTACGGGTGCGGAGCAGGTAGATTGTTGGGTTAGGGTTTTTAGTGTTAGTTGGAGCTTATTATACCTGGCTCTTATTTTATCTAAACTAGTCCGTCATAAAAAAGTGGGCGTCTGCACTCGCGAGTGCACCTGGACATCGGACGGTTTAACTTCCGAGTTGAATCTATCGGACGGCGCAGAGTTGGCCTTCTCGAGGCTCTCCTCAGGACTCAGACTCACTAGTGTGCATTTCCCGGCTTTGAAATCCGACGCCCACTCCTCTTCGGCAGCAAACGCCTTTCCCGCAAGATTCGTAGATCGTACGCAAATTTAGCCAGTTGACCAGCGCGCCAAATTAAATGTCCAAGTGGCAGCATGATATTGGCCGTTGCCGGTAGACATATAAGTACCGATTCTGTACGGTACCGTACCGTGGAGCATGTTGGTAGACCATGCATGACGTAAGCAGGCAGTAGGCCTGCACTCGGTCACACGCACGCGGCCGCCAAGCGGCCGCCCGCCGACGTCCACAACTCTGCAGTGTCTGGCGGCACCACGTTTAAAGTGGGCGTAGGGCTCGCGAGCTCATATGGAAAATGGACGGTGCTAACAGCTGAGTTGCATCTATCGGACGGCCCACAGCTAGCCTCTACAACCCGCCCTCATGACTCAGTCTCACTAGTGTGCTTACTGAAATCCGACGCCCACTTTAAGTACGTTCCACGTCGACGTTGAGCTCAGTCGCGCATGCCAGGCATTGCCGGGCCCGATGCATGTATATACCATTCACAGCATCATTGTGTCATGCTTGACGTACTTGGCCCTGTATATACTTGCCGACAGCTGAGGACCCCACAATGGCAGTCACCCGAAAAGAGGCGCGTATACCGGTATTATAAGAGAGTCTTTTGGTGTTCGATCCAGACTAAGTTAAGGTGGCCGCCATCTTACAACGCCATGCAGAGCTTCTGAAAGCGGCGATCTGCACCGAGCAATTTCTACAAACCACTGCTGCCCGCGACATGCAAGCGCATAGATGTGATGCTAAGGGCCAAGCGGACTGCCGGGCAAGGCGACAAGGCGGCCTGCATGTATACGTAGTTATCGAAGCAATCGCGCCAAAGATTTATATAAGACTGGACACAACCTAGATGAGATGAATTAGACGCAAATAAAATGCAGACACGTAGTAATGCTTTCCGCCCACAGACCAGTCTCCGGACTGCACTTAACCACTTATCTGAGAGTCGACTATCTGACTTCAACAGAAACGCCGTTGCCAACAGCGTTTTGTCCACTGCCCTCTGTTGTCGAAGAGGGGTAAACGAAAATCTTTGCGTTGCCTTGCGTTGGATTTAACTTCGCGCCGTGCCGAACAGTACTGAACTTTATCTGAGGGAGCGTCAAGAGCCCCGCCTGGATCGGAACGAGCTCGTACAAAAGCGCTTTCACCGAACGGGGCAGGACAATCATCTGGCCGTTGTGACTCCCGCCGAGAACGAAGCTGGGGGAGTCCGTCACACTAAAAGCAACCTCTTGCAGCAGTTCCGTCGCATTGGTTATCCTCACCGCGACGCTGAACGGCTTCCCCAGAGTTGCGCAGGCGGGCAATTCCGTTTCCACGAGGACGTGCGAGCCCTCAACGGACACCGGAGCAAGCGGAAGAACGGACACTACTGGGGCGGGGTGGGTGTCCCACGTGCCAGCTGGCACTTCCACGTGCCTCTGCCACGTCACCTCGAGCACGCCCAACGAGACCGACTCCCCCGGTTGCAAAGGACGCACTCGGAAGAGCTTCGAAAACGCCTCGCCGGGCCCCAGATCCCGAACCCCGTTCTCTTTGCCCTCCGCAGAATCCGCTAGGAGGTCCGCCTGGCTAGATTGCCCCGCGGTTCCAACTTCTTCCGCCAGGTTTTGTTCCATCCGCAGCGCCAGTCCGCTGACTCGGACCGGAACGGACGAGCTGCTCCGGACGGAAACGGAGAGCAGCACTTCCTCGTTGAGGGGCAGCTTTGCGGACGCTGTCGAGGGGGAGGGGAGAAGCGCATCCTTCCGGAACGGGGCGAACCAGCGGTGCGACACGGAGAGGGGTTCTTCCCCACGCATTGGCACGACCTTTCGCACCTGCGTCGTCGATTTGGAATGCTTTAGGACTTCAGAATGTTGGGGATTTACCCTAAAGTTAGACCTCGGTCTTACTCCCATGCGGGCCAGTTGGCGAGCACGCAAAAAAGTCTGCTAGACCGAGTTGAGGGTCGGCTGCTTTTTAAGTCAAGTCCTCCGGGTCCAAGTTCTGTGCTGAGTAAACATTGCCAGTGGTTTCTTGTCTGCATTGCGGGTAGGCAAGAAGTCGCAGGTCGCGTCGGAGCCACAGTTAGCAGCAGATGCCAGAAAGTCGCTTTCTCAGGGACATTGCTGGAGGGCACTGGACCGTTGCAGATCTAACTGGCATTTCTGGCACCCACTCGATTTTCCTTGCATTGGTCCAGAAAAGCTGTAAACGCGACCATGAGGCAAGCACCGGGGCCTTCTCTGTTCGGATCCATTTCATTGTGAAATGGCGCCCCCTCGTATCATACCGTGGGTTCATACCGAAGAACCCGCTAGGTAGTTTGTTGACCACCTTCCAGACCATTTCAAGTTCTCGAGGCAGCCGGTTGCTACATAAGCAATGACAGAGTAGAAGCAGGATCCCTCACCTTCGACTTTCGGGGGGCCCCGCCGCCCTTCTCCGCCTCATAGCTTACGGTCACCGCAAGCCCCGCATCCGCCGCCTGTGCCCACCGCAGAAACACCACTGCAGCCCACTCCCCGCCCGCATCGATCTCCGGGACCGCCAGCTGTCCCGAGAACTTCTCGTACGCGCCACTCCCGCTCGACTCCGCCGTTTCCGTTCCGCTCGTCGCCATATCCGCTGCACCTGCGGCCGTGACGTCAGCCGATTCCCGTTCCGCCCCTTCGGAGCCCTTGTTCACCAGAAGCTCCGCCGGAAGCACCTCAACGACGGGGACTTCGGACCCCAGATCGACGAGCGAAGCGTCCGAAACTGCGGCGGGGGGTTTGGGCGCCAGGCTCTCCGGCTCCAAACTCAGCTTGCCGCCCGACACTTTATCCCCCCGGGACGAAACCAAAATCCGCACCGGCAAAACCTCTCCCACTAACCCGGGTTCTCCGCCAAACTCCACCTGCACGTCGACGTCGGCCGGCGCCTCTCCGACCTCCAAAACGTGCAAACCTCCGAGCGGAATCACCGGTTTCGGGGATCCCTCGCCTCGGGGCTCGTACATCCAGAAGGGCACTAGTATCTCGCCACCGACTAGGGACTCGACCTGGCACCGTAACCGCGAGTTAGCGCCGAGGGTTAGGATGACCGCCTGGCACTCAAGGCGCCCACTCGTCTTGGGTGTTACGTCTACTGAGAGCTTCCGCCACTCTAGAGAATTCAGCGTCAGCTCTTCTGGACTCCGCACGCTCTCTTTAGTGGGCGCTGCTGACGTGTCGTCCATCAGGTTGACCACGGGCTGGGATGACGTGAGGGTGACGTTGCACGCCGGGTCACTGAAAACCACTTCAATCGAAGTTGGGCTCAATGCGGACGGAAGTCGAGACAAGAGGGCGACTGTCAGCTTCGTCGGCGTTCCGGGCTGCGCACTTCTCTGCTCAAAAAGCGCAGTACACGAGAGGACGGTTCGTAACGGAGACGCGTCGGCGAACGAGAGCAGCACGGGAGCGGCGGGATCAATAGCTAACGCCTCCGCCGGCTTCTTTTCCGCCTCCTCTTCCTCCACGCCCGAATCAATCCGATCTAGTTTGAGCCCGCTCCCCGCCAGGATCGCCATCGCCTCCCCTTGCGCGTGCTTCCGGAGCTCGATCCCCTTGCCCCCGTCCCAGCTTGTGCTTTCGTAACCGTTGCCGCCACCATTACCGCCGTTCAGGGGAAGAGACGCAAGCTCGAGCGAGTACTCGACGAACGCCTGGACGAGCCCCCCTTGGCGGGTGCACTCGCGAAGCCGCTCGAGCGTGGCGGCCAAAAGAAGCGCCCACGACTCCTTGCGGTAGACGGCCGCGACACTGTCATAGAGGCGGCGCGCATTGGAGAGGTCGTTGGCGTGCAGATACTCATCGGCCATCTCGCCCCCAAGCTGAAGAGAAAACGGGTTTCAGAGGTTCAGCGTTTAAGCAGAGACCGGGTTCCGGGACGTCAAATTGGAAAAAACCCAATTGCACAAGTCTGGACTTTTGAGGTGGCGAGATTTGATGTTGCGCCCGTCCTTTTCATGGCTCTCTTCGTTTGCAGGGGATAGATTGGTTCAGAGAGTCGCAGGCTGTGAACTGTTGCTGACAAGTGCGACTAAATTCAGAAAGCGACTGAGGAAAGGCTCTACTGATGTCTTCGAGGACGATTGGATGCTTCCGGCCACCACAGATTCTGACCAACTGAATGTTGTTCAGCACAAGGACAAAACTTTAGCGCTATAAAAGGTTATTTTGGTAAAAGGATCACCTCACTATGCAAGATGTAGCTCATGCAGTGCGCAAGAGACCATCAGGCAAAAAACGAACAAGAGGGGAGGGCAGAACGTCTGCAACCTTTGATACGAACGACGACCGGAGAAGAAGAGGTTTGCGAAGGTGAGCAACCGAAAGTTGCCCCTATCGATCCCGTCGGATGCCTTTCTATTCTGGACAACGCAAGACCGCGGTGGAGCAACCTTGACAGCCCACGCAAGCAGAACAACGGAAACAGCCCTCACGTACGACTGTCCAGCCCTGGGGTGACGCACTTGACGGTCCCTTAAGGTGGCGCAATGATCACTGGGCAACGGTTCCGACAGCCCCAAAAAAGTTCGTTGCTTCAGCTTGACGATAAATCAGAGTGGCTTCAAAACGCAGCAACTTCTTATACTGCACTACTGGTTGCCTCTGTAAAACTCAAATGGACTTAGGGTACTCGGATTGCGTCCTTGAGCACACCTTGATCAAGCGATGATACCGAACCGCTTGCAGCCAAAGCAGCGAGTCTGGAAAGTTCCTCTTGACGGCACAAATCAACGCACAGACAAGTAAAAGCGACACCCAAAGACGGAGACGCCTGAACCTGATACGAACCCGCTACTTGATCCGCTACTAACCCACCTGGTAAATGATCCGCCCCGCATGCGGCATCCGCTTATACTGGTCGTGCGCGCGCGTCAGCAGCGCAATGGCTAGCTGAGAGTGCGCCACGTGGCGCTCCTGGAGCAGCGCATGACGCACGAACTCCGCCTCCGTTGGGCGCTGAGTTTCCGGCGTTAACCCGCGGTTCAGAATCCGGGGCGCTTGGCCGATGTACAGCGGAGGGCCGATCTTCTCGGCGACCCCTGAGAGCACGTCCTCCTGTTCCAGGTCGCCAAACGCCTGGGCGATGGAGAGGGCGGACTCAAAGGCCTGGCGGCGCTTGACTGCGCACGCAGCGGCCAACTGCGAGAAGGGGTTTCAGGTGTCAGGACTGCGGTTTCACTTTGCTTGGATACAAGGTGAGGCCAACGCTCCTCGTTTTGGAAGCGAAGAAGCCCCCTCGGCGTAGGAGTAAAGAGGTTGTTTGGCTGACCTTTCTCGAAAGCGTTTCTTTTTTTGCAATTAACTGGAAGGGTCTTCCATCAGTTTAACCTAAAACTCCGTGGATGACCTTGGGACCCCGTCTGCTCTCAATTGGTCAAGGTGCCGTCGAGCATATCTGATGAAGCGTTAAAGGGCTGCCCAACGGAGATATATGTTATCGAGCTTCGGCTGCCAATGCAGGAAATCAATTTAGTTCAGTATGCGGCAAACAACCTCCAAATCAGATTACTTTAAGCGACCACTAGTGCCTAACCGGGACCTGTTTGCGTCAATTTCCATTCGAGGTGCATTCCAACTCTAAGGGCGGGTCGTGAAAGCTTGGGAAACACTGCTAGCGTCTGAAGCACGACGTCATCATTCGGCGTTCGGAGGCAAAGCTTCTGTTTACCAGAAGCCCAGTGACTATCACCGAGCGTCTTTGAGAAACTACCGGACTGAACACAGGACTCTGGCCTTAACAGAGCTTCGCGGCAATCAGCACTTTTAGACCCTGCCCTGACTTCTTCAGGTCACGGACGGGTATCATTGCCTACGAAACCCCAACCGGACGCAGTTTGCTCAAACGTGCTGCAGAAAGAGATTCACAGTTGGCAATCTTCCAGGCATCGCCGAATTGAACGCAGTTTCGCAGAGTGGATGACAACCACATTAGATTAGTAAGCAGACGGCCGAGGGGAAGTTGCAATATTGATCGGAAAAATGACCTATGAAGCACGGCTCTATCCCGCACTGGCAGCCGGAAAAGGTTGTCTCGTCTTTAGCACATCATGAGTTTCGCAATCCAGGATATGGTGGCTCTAAGGAGGATTGCGCATTTTTCTCACGACTTGTAGACTACCTAGACGAGAGGCTTGGAAGAAATGGTGCGACAGAAGCTTCCGACGAAGACGGTTCCACAGCCAGCTATTGTGCTTTGGGAACGAAGATCCGAGAAGAAGGTGAAAGATGGCAATCCGAAAGAAACCCTATCGGCAGCAAAGCTTCCACGGGCGGTGGTCATCGTCGCCACCCACAGCTTACGGGACAGATCGACGGTAGAGACCTGAAAAGGGGGGCTACATCCGACGCGGCTTCACTGCACCGTCGGCGGCTCTGAGCAACCACAACTTGGCATGCTCACCAAACGCCGCGTCATCATCGCCGCGATCTGTGACAAAGTCCTCCTCACTCGAATCTAGGCCTCAATGACCGAACAATCGCATACAAGACTTGCATGCATGGCGTCGCAAACGGTCCACTTCGGCGAAATGTGCGACATTGCCAAAGATTACATCTCATGGCCAGCTGTTTGCGGGCATGGCAGAAAGGAGAAGCAGGCTTGAGTCGGAACAACGCGACCACCATCAAGCTTCAGAAAAGTTACATATTTGACGTCTGATTTGGTCAGTGTATCCCCTTAGCATCGGAACGCCGCCACACAAATGGGGCGGATTTCAAGGTCGAGTGCCCGCATCGCTTCGCTCCCGCCAAATCGGTGTTCCTTAGTGGACAAAATACTTATGTCGAAAACGTTCGGTAGCGCAGACTCAAAGCAATGCAAGGAGCCTTGTCCTCAGCGCTGAAAGACCTTAACCCTGATGAGCTTCTCAGAGACGACGGTCATTATGTTGCTCACTAGAAGGTCAAATCGGCTTCGACGTGAGCTTGGACTCTTCCTGGAACGACCACAAAAGGGAAGGGAAGAAACACTCTCTGTGTGTGATAACGGGCGGAAAACACCACATTTGGTTGTGTAGGAGGGTGCGAAAGGCGTTCAGGAACAGTCGGCTAGGCGGCAAGGGGTTCTGTTGAAAGAACGGCAGCTCCGAGGCCAAGCTTCATTTGGTATTCCGCAAGATTAGCTGACCGCTTCGGTCAAACACAACTCCAATCATTGCTCGTTTTACAACCAGAAAGGACTCACAAGACCGCAGCACCTACCAACACTTTCAGACGTCCTGGGCTCGAGACCGAACGCAACTCTGCGTGGTTTGGCGGAACTTCAAAACGAAGGAATGGCCGAAGCGCGCAGGCGGAGACGTGACTTGTAACCTGAGTCAGTAAATTACCAGCGTGCAATGATTTCCAAGCGTTGGCACCTCGTTCATGACCGCGTCCCCTTGAAAAACCACGTCACGAGTTCGGACGGCCAACCTGGCTATTGAGGAAAATGGAGCAACACCAAGTTGCGATTATAGTCGTTCGCGTTGTTTCGAGAATGTGGGCAGGTTCGGTGGCAGTCCGTGCTCCTCCTGAAGGTTGGGCTCGTTGGCGCCCAGCGCATCGCATATCATCATTGCCGCATTGCGGGGCTTGACATTAAACGAAACAACTCGTTCGCGCCAGAAGCACTATCTGCTATGAATCAAAAGATTGATTAATAGATGGTCTCTACAGGACCAGGAAGCGGCCTAGATAAGGTCAAGCCGCCTAATCAAGTCGTAAAAGAACTGATGAAGAACTCGGGGGGAGATCCACGCTGCCTGACATGCTGATGTCACGACCCCGGGGATCTCAAGTCTGTAAACTTAATGCAGCCAAACCCCAAAGAACGAGATGCCCACTGCGACGCAGATTGTCGAAGCCCAGACCTTAAGCAGAGCTTATAGATCGATAAGACCAGATCAGGAAATTCAAGGTGGTTTTTTCAGCATTCGTGTCGTGCTCCTTTAAAGCCAGAAGAGACGCACTCTCCTCAAGGTTGCAACGACTAGAAGGCGCCCTAGGGTCACCAGTTGTCTACCACCGGAAAATCGTAGGTATCGAGGTGGTTATACAAAAGATCAGGAGCGTGGGCTCTGGCGGTTCAAAGAAACTTGTTGTGGTTGACATTGGCGTAGCAAAATGGAGAACGAGTCTTGTGACACAAACATCGGTTTCTTTGGTACCAGGAAGCGTAACGGTCTGTGCCGCTCAAGGCAAAGTCAATCAGTTTTGCAGTTAAGGGACGGAAAGCGCGAGGGAAAAGGCAAACAAACGGCTAGAGAACGCAAAGCGGCAGGGCGGCTGCATTGCCGTGCGTAACCCATGGTCCAGGAACTTGCGGAAACTGGCGGTCACAGCAGACAAATCCCAGTGGCAGCAATGGCTACCCTGTCAATGGTCATCACGGCCAGTGAAAGGCATCAGCATGAGACGTGAGCCCAAACAGAAACAGCAAAAACAGAGTGCTGTCAGCACATCGGTTTTGATGGCAAAGTCCACCGGAATCTCAAGCGTGCGAAAAGAGCGGCTCTGGCGATGACCAATGCAAGTGGCGACAGCAGTCCCGGTCGTTCGAAAGGACGCGGTGAGCCCGCCAAAGGCCTCGTCAACATAGCCGCAGGAGGTTGAGACAATCTTAGCAACAAAAATCAGCAACGTCGTTGTTTTTGCATCACCGGTATGACCATCTGGCATTCTATTACTGCAGGAGTTTGAGCGCTCGAGTCTGACTTCGGACGGCAAACAGTGGATCACTCTTGGCGGTCATGGACCAGTGGCAGTGGCAAGATACTGTCAGCCAGATGCACTGCTTATTCCATTCACGGCCAAGTCTGCATACCCAAACTTACAAAAAAGGATATCTGTTACAAAAGTAGCACTTTGGCCACAGGAGTTGCTCTATCGTAGAAGCATTCCACGGCTTAACCAGAAACCTCACTCGAGGCTTGCCACTAGCATGCTCAGTCCACTGATAGCACTTATTTGTCATCCAGTAGCAAAGATGAGTCGGAATGCGTCGTAAGAAACAAAAAGGGGCTCCTGGCATCTTTGTACAAACTAAGCAGACAGGAATTGATAAAAGGTCGAAAGGTTTGGACGCACTAAGACCCTCTTGCAAGGTAGCTCTAGACCTTGAAAACGGATAACTGAAACAAGGTACACCTCTCGAGGACATTGATTGGCGTCGGAGGCATGTCCTCACCGTTGCTGGACGCCAACAATGGGATGTCTCGTCATTACCATCTCAACCTTGTTTCAGACCAGAAGAGATCAGAGAGCATCAGAGTGCCAGACCTCAGAAATTTCGAACCAGTGCCTTGCATCTCTTTGAAATGACTCCACCCACAGGTGAATCGACTTCTTAGCTTCAAACGACGGGCGTGCGTTTCGGGTTTGCAGGAAACCAGGGTTACAACGTAAGGCTTCAAAAATCCTGCTCCTGTAAGAAGCCCGCAAAACCAGCGATTGCAGAATGGCAGGTTCGACGCAAAATGGACACGAATTGCGCTGACAGCCCCCCAAGTCACAAAACTGCAACGGGTGTCGTCGTTGGACGGACCGGCCGCAAGGCAAACGCGCAAACGGAGGCAGTCTTACCTGCAAAAGGAGCAGAAGGCAACGTCAGGGTGAGCGTTGGTTAACATGCCAAAAAGCGGTCAGGAGACGTTCAAGTGAGTGCGAACTCAACGTGAAGAGCTCCAAAAGGAACTACCATCTCGCATCTCGCCAAGTTGCCGCAATGGACAGCAAAGGGAAGCATATTAAAAATATGGGGTTCTGGTTGCCGCTCATCTCATAGCGCACTGTTTCGAGTCAGCGCATCAGCTCTATGCAGCCTCCTATCGTAGGGGGCAGATGAGACGGAGTGCCACCCGTGGCGGAATGAGCTTTCTGGCGGCACCGCCAGGCCTAAGTGCGTCCTTGGCAGAGAAAGCGCTTTGGATTCCCACTCAAATCCTGCATACTCTACGATTGAAAAAGAACTGCGAGCTCTCTACTCGGAAAAGGTGCAGGCCATCCACGGATAATGAAAGGGCCGTCAGCACTTCCAACACAAGATGAGGGCAGCAGACGAACTCGGACGAGGGCAGACTGTAAGACAAGCAAAAGTCTCAAAATGAGTCCTCGATACCGCAGGTACCTAGCCTTAGACACTCAATTCCTTGGATGCTTTATTGGATTCGGGAAGGCGACCTAGGGTAATCTTGCTCAACGTGTGAAATCTGAAGACCCCATATTTTGATTGGCTCCTTCTCAGTTTGACACGGCTCACGTTCTCCATTACGGCTCAGACTTTCAACACGTGGCAATCAAGAGCGAGCAGGTGGCAAGGACATTACGGCCACACCATACTGTCGTCATTGCCATGGGATATGGATAGATTACTCCTGCTTTAAGACAAAGGATTGACGTGGTCGATATGCGTTCGTTATAATCAAATTCGGGTGACAGAGACCTACTGTGCCAAGGATGCCACGCGTTCAGCAAACAAAGTCCTGACACAAGCTGCACGTCCGGCTGGCGATCGGTTTCAGACTAGAGAGTGCTGGCAGAACGGGCCAGGGAGGTTTGACGTCACTGCCATTGCCGACCTTACGAAAGGTTGTTATCGCGTTTCGCTTCTCCCTTCTGATCCGATGAAGTTAAAACGGTCGTGGCAATCCAACAGAAACATAGCACGTACGAGTTAACTTTTTCGGAAGGGGTCATATCAAGGCGGAGCAGGCTGGCAAACTACAACAGCGCAGAGACACGGCCTCACATTCAACAGTGCACTGCCGAAAGTGGCAATCCTCACAAGAGTTGCAATTACGCAGAAGACAGCCTGCAGCGCACCTAAGTACTGCAATCGTCGCCGCTTGTTCGGTCAGTTCAAAGAGCTGATTCGACCAGCTTGTAGTGGCAAAATCTACCGTTGCATGTGAGAGCAAAATCGTGTTCGCTTCGCGGACATCTATTCTTCAAAAGGTTGAGTCCAGCCACCCTTGAAAGTGGAGGCGTCACGGAAGAACAAGTCCTTGTGAGCCTTCATAAGAGGAGGACAGGGACGGCAGATTACAGTGTGCCAAGGTTGAAGGCAAGGATGGGGGTATTTCCAGCAAGGGAAAACAAATCAGGATTTCCAAGACCGGCTTCAAGATACACCAGCTTACTGGCCGAGCCCCTTGAGACTGCCAGGTTCGCTTCTTTCACAGCCCAGGTGCTTGATTCCCAGCAAACAGTCATCCAAAGCCGCCAACAACCGGATCAGGCTCCGGCACTACGTGGGTATTGAACCGAAAATTGCGTCGATACATTAGACAGGATAGGACTCCTCAAAGTCTACTTCCTGACAGGGCAAGAAACGACGTCGACACTGATGCAACACCTGCTCCAGTATTCTCCAACAGTTTCAGTCCGATTGGGCGGACGTGCAGTCCATGCGCGGGATGCGAGCTGGTATATGTTCAACATGCAGCGTGATTAGGCACATGCACGAGTAGATCCAGCCAAAGATAAGCAGTGTTGAACAAAGCGGAAAGCGAGCAGACTTGGCATTGAGCATGAAAACCGACTATCGATGGGAGAAGACTATCCGTGATGGATATCCCCCAGTCAATTCAGGATGTCTTCACTGCCATTTGTGACCCAATCATGATATATGAAACAGCAATCCTTCATCCACTCGTTGCGAGCAAGACAGCAATGCAATCTACAATCATGCAAACCCGAAAGATGAAAACCAATGCATCCCAAACGTTTATCATCACAGCATCCTAAATTGGCAACAGATGCTTCGTCACATGAAGATGATTCTGCAAGATGGCCACAGAGTGCCTGGAGAGCACAACTTAGCCTCGCTATGAGTATTAAAGGAGGGTGGAAACAAAGATCGAATCCATCCTTGCAGCCGGCACAGGCCCCAAGCTGCCTCTTACAAAGATGAGCAGACCCTCTTTCAAGCCGTTGAAAATTCTGAGGCGGGCTCTTCATAACATCTAGATTTGCGGAGTCCCGATCTTACCTAGCTTTCAATTAAGGATTTGCAAAGAACGAGTATTTTCCATTCTCGACGTCGATTGAACATCGCTTTTTGTTCGACAAAGCGGCCTTGAAAAAGGTTTCGAGCTAGTTTGCCATCGGTGGCGAAAGACGGCTACTGACCACACAGCCAGGCAGCTTCACGTCATCATAGGCACGGCATTCCGAGGACGCAATTGAGCAGGGCAAACCAGTCACAACAGAGCTCGGACGCACAGACAACAGCAGTGTTACGAGTCCCTTCGTCTCACGTCAGAAGCTAAAGCATCACCTGTGAAAAGAAGGCTGCCGCTGGGTCAAAAACTATGGCGCAAAATAGCGCAAACATGAGAAACTTCTGAAGCAACGCCGTTGGCGAAGCGGCAACGACTTCTGCGGACAGGGCTATTCGCAATTTATGTCGAAATGGACGCCGCTGTTTGTCTGGGCGGTATGGAGTGCAGAAGGACCTTCCGGTGGAATCAGAAAGTGTTTGGTCCAGCGGAGTAGAGGCCGCCTTCCACTTCCCTCGAAGTCTTCTTCCAACGGGGACGCCACGTTCTTCAGGAAGCGAGAGCTAGAGACCCCACAAGGGATTCCCAGAAAACGAACTGGACTGAAAGAATGAACAATAACCCTGGTAACCAGTCCGAAGATGGCTCAGTAACGGTCGAAAGTCCAAGAATAATGATGAAGCGAGCAATCAGAGAAGGCATTTTGGTGGCACATTTTCTACCGATAAATGCGATCATCATAGCCAATGATTCGAAGCACATGTCTTTGTCAAGCACCCAAAAGTCCTCTTCGGACTTTGTCGTTCTGTAACCGCTCAGTACCCCTGATGTGCGGGCAAAGCAGATCGACGGAGGATGGAAGGAGAAGCAACAAGGAGTTGCCGCGCCGCTGACCAGAAGGTTACGCGAAGGGACAGGGAAAGAAGTCGACGAAAGAAACTTGAGGAAAGTGTGCCCATGCGCGAAAGCAGATTACTATGAAATCGCGTTGCGGTCGGATCGTGAACGTTCTCGATTCATACAAAAGCCCCGGAACCAAGTCACCTGCTCCACCATTCTGGAAAACATAACGTGTAGCATATGACCAAAAAAAAAAAATACAGCCTTCGTGCCAGTCAGAAACGGAATGCCAGACATGAAGACATGGCGACAGGGCCAGGTTTTGTTTGTCATAGGCGGGCCAGCCAGTGACAAGAGCAGAGGAGCGGGCGCGAGCACAAAGCTGCTGAAAAAAAACTATCCATGCCACAAAGGTGCCTTCGAAGCTAGAGTATGTTGCCGGGCTGGGCTATTACTGTGCGTAATGACAGTCTCGGCACTCTGGAGTCGTCACAACAAGATAAGATGCAGCAGAAGAACGGAATTTGGGGCAGCATGTGCTTCAATCAGAAGTGCGCCACGAGCCACCGTGGCCTACAATGGATGGGGCTCATTTTCGTGGCAAATGCCATGGATCCCGTCAAGGCCCGCATTGTTTTTCGGAGTATCTCAGTGACTTCCAAATCACGACCCGTTCGCAAAACACTCCAAGCGGGCAGGTTGCAAAAAGTAAGCGGCAATCTGAGCGGAACTTGTGAGGGCCCTTCTTGCAACTGCCAATTACAGAGGGACAACCAAACCCTGAAACCCCGAAGGAGAAAGTCTGAGATAGAGTCACCACATAGATCGCCCGAAAATACGACTCGGCGTCAGGACGGTTTTCACATCGCTGCTGGTACGCCAACATCGGGGAGTCTCGTCACTGCCGTTCCAACTTCATTTGAGAGCAAAAGGGGTCATATGTTCCATTAGAATGCACGTCCTGGACCTCATCAGGTGATTGCCTTGAACGTTCAGCAGGACTGCACAAACCAAGAATCCCCCTCTTTGAAACCCGAGTTTTAACAATAAAGACGAAACCTTGGCCTCGAAAGAGACCGAAGATCCGAAGCGAGACTTTTGAAAGATGCTCTACAAAGCAGCGGCTGCAGACTGGCCTACAGGAATCTCTTCCGTCAACAAAATGAGTCGCGCAGGCAGCCCCTCAAGTGACAACCTTACCACCTGTGTCGCGCGTGGACGGAACGAACTTCAGGTAAGTGCGCAAGCGAAGGCGATCTTACCTGCAAACGGAGCACACGACAACGTTAGAGACGAGCGTCGGGTCTTCGTCCAGAGCGATTTAGAGGATCTCAACGCATAACGACCTAACATTTAGGAGCCTTCGAGATGACGCCTTCGTCGAACACCGGTGATCTGTTGCAATTGGCAATCAAGAGAAGCTTTCCGTAGTACTGGGTCCTGATTTAGGCTCAGTTCAAAGTAGCGCACTGTCCCAGTACCGGGAAAAAGCTTTTTCATATTTTCCGTTCTAAGGACGATCGGACATTAGTGCCATCCGTCGTCAAGAAACTAGGTTTGGGGGCACCGCCAGGCCAGAATATATCATTGGCACAGCAAGCGATTCGGGTTCCCCTTAACAAAATGCAGATTTATGCTGAGAAAATTGCACATTCATCTTTACAGAACAGATGCAGGCCAGCCACGAGAAATGAGCGGATCTGATACGGGATGAGGGCCGCAAAGGTGCTCGGACAATGATCGAATGTAAGTTCAGTGGAATTCACGATACTTCAGTATTCGCTTCCGAGAGTTGCATGCTTTCAGAATAAAGACGAAATCCAACACACTGACGCAGTGGACAACACAACCGAGGACAAAATTTTCGGTTCTGCATCCTTTGGGACTTTTGAGTCCCAGAACCTTGTCTGGCTGCTTCATCTGCTTCTTTGCTCTTGCACAACATACGCGCCTCCGACTGGGCCCGCACCTCTTAAAGCTTGGTTCTGAAAAAGAGCATGTCAAGCGTGGCATGAAAAATTTAGCGACGCAATCATCTCGTCATCGCCACAAAAATAGGGTTGCAATACTTATTTGGCATCGAAGAGGGGGGCCCTGCGATGTCGATCGAGCTGCGTTTTGTTGTTCGATTATTAAGATACTCGGACCTGCTGTGCCTAGAATGCCAAAGTTTACAAAAAAGGAAGTCGTAAACCTCAGCTGCCGCTTGTGTTGGCTCTCATTTGAATGTCCAGCTACTGCTTCTGGCAGAATAAGCCATGTAGAATTGACATCACTGCCACCGCCGACCATAATAAAGCTATTTTCGCTTCTCGCTTCTAACTTCCTCTTTCCGACTGAAAGAGGCCCGAAGAATCAACAAAGACACAAGCGAAGGCGAAATGGCTACTCCCGAAGCGGAGTAAGTTAGGGCGGAGCTAGCCGGTATACGACAACAAAGCAGAACCACGTGGCTTCACATCCTAGGACCCGCTGGCCAGAAGCGACACAACTGGGCTTTGACTCCGGTGCTACGGAAGAGGCTTGGTTTTACCAAGATAAAGGAACATAGTCACAACACTACACTTCTGACTGGCAAACTTTTCAAATCAGAAATCCGACCCTTGCGAAAGTGCGCTTCAGAAGGTTACGGGTCAGCCCTGTCCCAAGTCTTGTTTCGATTGGAAGGCGGACCGACTGCGGTGTAAAAAGTCGACAAGGACGAGAGTTTTTAATGGTTGGCTGTCTTCTAAAACCCCGAGTCTATGTGTGGCAGGAGACGGCCCAGCCAAAACCCTTGTAATCATCGCCGCTCTCCCAGTCATCCTGAAGCTTGACCTTCTACATTTTCTTATGGTTGCATATATGCGTATACGAGGAAAGGTCCGGCCCAAACGGTCGGATTCACCCTGAAATGCGAACGTCCAGCCACCCTTATCGAGTCGAAAGAATACACGACGCCGAGTCTCTACCATACAGCAAAAGAAGCGGATAATAAACACGGCCATTTCATATCGTACCAAGGTTACAGGCAAGGACTCCGGGAGTCCCAAAGCACATCAGGCTTCTCCGAGATCAGCTCCAACCCACAGAAGCAGTAAGTGGACGAGACCCTTAAGAGTGCCAGAATTACTTCTTTCATGGATCAAGTGCTTGATGCCCACCGACCGGCGTCCGATGTCGCCGGCCATTAATCAGGCTCCGGCCCAACGTCTCACAAACGAAGGGAAACGATCGATTAATTTGACAGACAGTTGGGAAGGGCTGACGGTTCGATGCCCCTCCGACGTCCTTTGTTTTACAGCCTGATGTCCAGAACGACTTGCAATATTCACGCTGCATCTGCTCGTGGACAGGTCAAGAATTCTTGGCATCGATTGGGGCTTCATGGAGTCAAACGCAGAGGAGGAAAGCAAGAACAACTTCAAATCGGCTCGATTCAGGGAAGTACGGACGCTGCGCACGCACCTCGACCTAGCTTACGGAGACCGCGGAGAGCGCGCAGACTTGGCATCAAGAATGTCTACAAGCTCAGTGGGACAGATGATCGATGTCCCCAGGATAATCTCATGTCGTCACTGCCACTCAAGACGGAATTGAGGGATTCTTCGAGCATGGCGAACCAGATTGGATTGACCACCTCACTCTCTTACTCTCCACGATTGAAAAAAGCGGTCCGTTGCAAGAATGGCCGCTCACACACGCAATCTACAGCAAAATTAGAGTCTTTGCCGACGCAACGTGGATTCTTCCAAAAAGCTTAGGGTACCTAAAGATTGGACCAATCCTCCTCCTTGGTAGCGAAGGAGGGCCGAAAAAGGAAAGCCATCGGTTTTTACACCGGCGCAGCGTCCTGTCCGCATGAAAAGAGGCTTGGCATCGAGTTGGTCCCAAGGATTAACATTTATGAGCGGGCATTCCTCCCGCCAAACTTGCTGGTTCCCAGGCTTAGCTAGATTCAACGGAGAGTCCGCAAAAAGCAAAAACAAAATGTCTTTTCTGGAACGAAGTCATTCACAGTAAGAGGGAAGCTTGAGCGACAAGCTCAAGCCGATTGCCGTCGTTTGGGCCCTGGTGCTACTGACCAAACAGCCAGGCAGTGAACTTCATCATAGGCACGTCATCCAAGCAAACGCAAGAAGGACAGTACAACAGGCACAACATAGATCAGAAGGATGGAGAACAACAGCGTCACGAGTGCCTCCGCTTCCTGTCAAAGTCTGATGCACCGGGTTCAAAGCAGTATTCGGTACTCATGATTCTGGCGCATAACAGCGGACATATGGGAGACTTAAGGCAACACCCTTGATGAAGCGGCAACTACTCTGGCAAATCGAGCTGCCCGTAATTCACTGATCTGTACTGATGCCGCGCGTAGCTTTGGGCGGTATGAAGTGCGACACTTCGAGGAGAAGAAGCGAAAGAAGACCTTCCAGCCAATACATGACAACCTTCAGTTCAAAAGAGCTAAGGCAAGTGTCGAACGCCACTAAGTACAAATCAAAGAGGAAGCTTCGTCTCTTAGAAAGTAAAAGTCAATGGCCTCTACAGGAACTTTCAGAGGAACGAAGTGCTCAAACGATGCACCAAAATCCGGTTGACAAGATTGGACGATGCCTCACCAGCAATCAGAAGTCCAAAGTTCAAGATCCAGCGAGCAATTAGAACAGGATGTGGACTTTGATGGCTCCTCATTGCCACTCAATGAGCACGTGAATCCTTCAAGCCCCCAGAATCATATTTGGACTTTGTCGTTTCAGGGTACAGCGAAGTTACGGGCAAAAAACAGACCAAAGAAGGATGCAAGGGGACACAATGGATGTTGCCGGGGCTGACCAGAAGGCAACGCGAAAGGACAGAAGCACTTCCTCGACCAGAAAGTCACGAGGAAAATGTTGCTTATGGGCGAAAAGCAGAAGACCATGAAACGGCCTTGCATACGATTCTTGAACGTTCTTGGTGATATAAAAGCCCCGGAACCAAGGTTACCGCTCGATTTTTCTGGAAGCCTCGGCAACTCACAACGTATAGCAAATGATTGGAAAATGTCAAACTGTCCAGCCGTTGTGCCAGTTAGGAACCAGAGCAGACGACATGGCAACAGGGCCAGTTTTGTCTCGTCATGGGCGGGCCAGCCAATTGATGGAGCAGAGGAGCGGGCGCGAGCGCAAAGGTGCTGGAAAAACATCCACCCATGCCACTAAGGTGTTTCCGAAGCTAGATATGTTGCCGGGCTGAGCTTTTACTGTGTGCTATGACGATCTCGACAGTCTCGAAGTCGGCGCAGCAAAATAAGAATGCAGCAAAAGAAACGGGATAGGGGCAACATGTGCGTCAGATTTGAAGTGCGCCACGTGCCCCCGTGGCCTACAACGAACGGGGCTCCTTTTCGTGGCTAATATCAATGGGTCCTGTTAAGGCTGGCTTTTGTTTTCTGAGTACCTCAGCGACTTCCAAATCACGATCCGTTCGCAAACCACTCCAAGCGGGCAGGTTCCAGAAAGTCAGCGACAATCCAAGCACAACTTGCGAGGGCGCTACTTGCAAGCCCCAAATAGAGAAAGACAATCAAACCCTGGGATTCTGGAGCCTGGAAGTCTGAAACAAAGTCACACTACACATCGCCGAAATTGTAACTTGGCGTCAGAAATTTTCCAGGCAACGCTGCTGGTATGCCAACAGCGAGAGGTCTCGTCACTGCCGTTCCAACTTCAGTTTGAGAGCAAACCCGGTCACATGTTCCATCAGAACGCACATCCTGAAAATTATTAGGTGTCAGGCCTTAAACGTTCAGCAGGATTGCACAAATCAAGGATCCCCCTCTTCAGGACCCTAGTCCAAATGATAAAGACTAAACCCTGGCCTCGACAGAGACCAAAAACTTAAAGCGAGACTTACGAAACATGCTTCACAAAGCAGTGGCTGCAGACTGGCCGATGAGCTTCCTTCCGTCGACAATATGAGTCTCGCAGGCAGCCCCGAAAGTGACCATTTTACCATCTGTGTCCCGCGTGGACGGTACGAAATTCAGGTAAATGCGCAGGCGAAGGCGATCTCACCTGCAATAGGAGCACACGACAACGTTACGGACGAGTGTCGGGTCTTCGTGAAAGCAATTTGGGAGATCTCACCGCAAATTGGTAGATCTCACGACATAACACCGGTAACTTGTTGCAATCGACAATTAAAGGAAAAATGTCCCAAGTACTGGGTCCTGATTGAGACTCGGTTCAAAGTACCGCACGGTCCCAGCACCGGGAAATAGCTGAATCGAATACCCGTTCTAAGAACGATCAGACTATGGTGCCATCCGTCGTCAAGGGACTAGGTTGGCGGCACTGCCAGACCCAACTACATCTTTGGCAAACAACCAATTCAAATCCCCTCAAAAGAGTGCATACTTATGCTGAGAAAACTGCATCTTATCGTTTTAGGAAACGATGCAGGCCAACCACGAGCAATCAGCGCACTCAATACGGGATGAGGGCCGCATGCAAAGGTGCTCGAACAATGATGGAATGTAGATTCACCGGATTCACGATCCTTCAAATTCGATTCCGGAATTCTTCAAGAAGGAGCAGCACATCCAACGCTTTGACGCCGTAGACAACGCAATCAAGAAGAGAGCTCTCAGTCCTGCATTCCTGGGATTTTTGACTCCCGATATCTTGCCTGGCCCCTTCTATTCTCTTACACACTATACGTGCCTCCGATTGGGCCCGCAACTCTCAAAAGCTTGGCTCTCATAACGAGAATGTCGATTGTGGCACGAAAGTCTGAGCCACGCGGTCCTTTCGCCATTGCCACAGGAAAAAGGTTATAAAGACATAGTTGGCATCGAAGAGTTGAAGGGGGTCTGGCAATGTAACGATCGAGCTGCGTTTGGTTGTTTAAAATCCAAGGGACTCGGACGCTGAGCATAGGATGCCAGGGGTACAGAAGTGGGAAAGTCATAATACTAAGAAGCCGCTTCGGTTGGCTCTCATTTCAATGTCCACCTACTGCTTCTGGCAGAATAAACTATGAACAATTGACATCACTGCCACCGCCGACCTTATCAAAGCTAATTTCACTCCTCGCTTCCGACTTCCTCCAAAAAAATCAACAAAAAACATAAGCGAAGGCGAAATGGCTCCTCCAGCAGCGGAGTAAGTTAGGGCGGAGCTAGCGGGCATACAACAACAAAGCAGAAACACAAGGCTTCACATCCTACGACCTGCTGGCCAGAAGCGACACGACTGGGCTTCGACTCCGGTGCTGCGGAAGAAGCTCGCTTTTCTCGAGACAAAGCTGCATGGTTTTGAGGCTATAGTCCTGACTGGCAAAGTTTTGAGACTCAGAAAAGCTGACTTGCGAGAGTGCTCATCAGAAGGGTACGCGTCAACCCTGTCCCGATTCTTGTTTTGACTGGAAGGTGGACCGACTGCGGTGTAAACGAAGGACGATAATCTGTTGGAGTTGGCTGTATTATTGACCGGGTGAATCTTTGGCAAGGACGACCCAGCCAGAATCCCTGTCATCATCGCCCCTCGTCAGTTCATCCTAAAGCTGGATTGACCATCTAATTTTTCTTATAGTTGCATGATTGCGTAAGAGGGTAGAGGTCCGGCCCAAATGATCGCATCCTATCGTCCTAAAATGCGAACGTTGAGCCACCCATCGGGGTGAGATGGTCACAGGACGCCGACTCGTTACAATCCAACGAAAGAAGCGGACATCTGACACGGCCACTTCACATCGTACCAGAGTCACAGGCAAGGACTGCGGGAGTCATAAATGAAAGCATACCAGGCTTTTCCAAGACTAGCTCCAACATACAGAAGCAGTCACTGGACGAAATTAGCCAAACTTGCTTCTTTCATGGCCAAATGCTTGATGCCCCCCGATCGGCGTCCAACGCGCCGACCATTAGATCAGGCTCCGGCCCAACGTGAATACAGCTCACAAATGAAGGAAAAAGATTGAAAATGTCAACAGACGGTTGGGTAGGGCTGACGGTTCGATGCTCCTCCGACGTCCTTTTGATACAGCCTGATGACCAGAACGACTTCAATATTTATGCTGCAACTACTCGTGAACAGGTCAAGAACTCGCAGGATCGGTCGGGGCTACACGTTGTCAAACGGAAGGGACGAAAGCAAGAACACAACTAACGTGCGGCTACGTTCACCGGAAGTACGGACGCTGCGCAAGCATCCTCGACCGAACCTACAAGATTCAGTGCAGAGCGAGCAGACTTGGCATCAAGACTACTTAAGAGACCGTTGGGACAGCACCCAGAATAATCGTATGTCTTCACTGCCGTTCGCAGATGGTTTGGACAAGACTTGAAGGAGAATTTTCGAGGCCTACAGGAATCACTCTAGTCTTGCGCACCCAATTTGCACTTCGATGCAAGGGCGGCCGCACCCGCGATCACAAGAGAACAAGTATGTCGCCAGCACAAGAAGGATGTTGAGAAGGCCTCGGGTATCCAAAGAGCAAACCTACCCTCCTTTCTGATTTCGAAGGAGGGTCGGAGAACACGAAGGAGGCTCGGAAAACTGACGGAATTTACTCTACGAAGAGCATAGGCCCCCTTTTTTAGCTAAAGAGGCCCAGCAGAAGGTTGATCCGAGGCCTCGAGAGGCTTTGGAGCTTTGGAGGCTTTGGGTTTATTCTGTTATCTTAAAACCGGGTTCCCAAACTTAGCTAGCCTCAACGGAGCCTATGCAAAGGCAAAGTGTCTAAATTAAAATGGAATTCTGATTAAGCGTTACCAGAAGTAGGAAGCTTGACACCCAGCTTCAAGATGATCGCGCCGATCATCATCCCTGTCACTGACAAGCAAGCCAGGCAATAAAACCTTATCACAGGCACGGCATCCGGGAAGAAGGGAAACGCAAGAGGCACAACAAAGCTGGGAAGGACAGAGAACAACAGCGTCAAGGATATCTTCGCTATCTGTCAACTCTGATGCATCAGACTTGGAGCGAATCTTGGTCATGACTGAAACACTGGCGCGGAAGAGCAAAACCGTGGGAACGTGGGCGACGAAGCAGCAACGAATTTGCAGGACAAAGCCTGCCCTCAGATTCACGAGTCCTCTGTCATGACCGCCGCCCCTCGTTTTTAAGCTCGATGGGGTGCGACACTCCGAGCTGAAGACGGACCTTCCAGCAATAGTTTGAAGACCGTGCTCAATTGAGCACAAAATAAGAAAGGGTTCAATGACTTACATCAAACCTATTGAATTAAAGGATGCCCCATCCCTTAAGAAGCGATATATTACCAAAGGAAAAGCCGAAAGGGAGAAAAGCTCTATCGGGCACCGCCTCAACTGGCAGTCGAAATTTGAAGGATGATAGTGAGGCGAGCGATCGGACGCAGGAGAAATCCACTGATGTATTTTCCGTCACTGGACGTGTTCCTCATTGCCACTTGATTTGAAGCACATGTTTTCGTCAAGCACCTGCAATTGTATCTCGACTCTCGTTGTTGCATAGCGGCTTAGGATTACAGTTGACATGAGGGCGAAAGCAGATCAAAGGATGAAAGGAGAAGCAACAGGAAGTTGCTGGAGCTGACCAGAAGACAAATGCGAAGGAATGGAAAGCGCTCGACTCTTATAAATCTCGAGTGAAACAAAATTTTGCCCATGGGCAGAAGCAGAAGACCAGACTTGCTAACTCCCTGCTTAGAGATCGTGAATGTCCTCGATTAGTAAAAGAACCCCGAAAGAAAGGCCTCAGCTCGGTCGATCCAAACGCTTCAGCAACTTACGAGGTATAGCATGTAACTCGTTGTGCCATTCAGCAAAGGGACACGGACATGGCAACAGAGCCAGAAGTCTCGTCATGGGCTGGGCAGACTGTGCATAAGAACTGAAGAACGGAATCGAGTGCCTACATGCTAAGAAGAGACTCAATCAATCCAGATGGATGTCAGCCCGGGGTTGTACTGCGCGCAAAACGATCTCGACACTCTCGAAGTCGTCACAACAAGACAAGATGCAGCAAAATAGACCGGATTGGGGCAGCATGTGCGTCAATCTTGATCAAACCTTGACTACAAGACCGAGGACCTTGCTAACCGATGACGAGCTTGATCGCACAATTTAAAGCAATTCCTTACGAAGGTTCGGGTGAAGCACTCGGTGCCCTTTCCCCCGGTGTGCAGATGCAGCATAATCGATCACCACATTGTCAAAAGCAAGGCGGTTGGCAAGCATCGTTTCTGCTTCCGACGAGGGCCTGCGGATTAGCGTTCCGCTGAGTGCATCCACCAAAAACGATCCGTTATGGCATGCGTAGGAAGCTCGTTGTATCAATGGTGAAGATTGACTCACACTCATCTTTCGTAAACTCCGGCAATCTGTGTTACACACTCTTGTGGCAAGTCTCGCCACAAGAAGATGGTCCGTCATTACCGGTGCCTGTACAAGACTCTACACTAAGAAGCCGGAAAGGGAAGAATAGTCTTTGAACATTTTTTAGTGATAATCCTTCGAGATAGTCCGATTCGCAAGTGACGGTCGCCTTTTGTCTACCATTCTCTCACGCGTCGGTCGTAATCTAGTTGCCTGAATTACGACCGATGGCAAGGCGGCATTTGAGAGTTGCGAACTTCACAAAGGCTGGAGGGGCCCGAGACTTGCAACAAGGAGTGCAGAGAGAAGGGGACAGATGAACAACCCGAGGCAAAACTCGGGTGGCCGACTTAGCCGACTTAGCCGACTTAGCCGACGTTAGCCCACCCGAGGCAAAACTTAGCCGAGAACCAGGTGCTCAATCTGGAATAGCAAAAGGGTGCTACCTTCCGGTGGCAATCATCTGCCCATGCTACACCCCAGTTGATAGGCATACACTACCAATGGCAAGACCTACATTGCCACCGAGAGGGCGACCAGAGTGCTCCTACCGAAAATATTAGAGCTGGGGGGACGCAGGAGAAGTCTGAACCTTGAAAGCCAAATCAAGGAGTACAAACCTCGCGTGTGCAGGTGTATTTGAAGAATCCGTTCGACGGCTGTGGACAAGCAAACCAATGACGTCTCCAACACGTTGGTAAAATTTGGTCTCCAACAGCGCGGATTCCAATCATTGCTATTCATTGACCTCTCTCAGTCGCAGACTACCAATCTGACAAGCTGCATCATTTGTAAGCCCAGACGAAGATAATTAAATGCTGACAAAGTAAAAGCAACGTGATGCGTGAATATGCAGCAGGTTTGCAGGGTTGCAACCCGCAAACACTTCGCTCCGAAGGACAGGGCCTCATAATCCCAACAAAGAGAGCAAATACTATCATTCTGAGCGTAGGACTCTGCAGGATGGAAAGACGAAGCAGGAAGGGCTTCGTTCTCAAGAGCAGTGGCAGTCCTGTTCTCTTACGCTTGGAGCAAGTTGCCCCAATATCGTCATCGCCTGCGCTGCACTGGTCAAAAGGTTGCTTCAAAACATTCGCAGACAGCACTCTGGAGCATGCTTTTGTCTCTGCATGCTCACGACCCAGAACCAACCCTTGAGAACCCACGAATCAAAACGGAGCTTTACAAATGCCAAGATTGGAGATCCCGCTTCGACAACGTACAAACTTAATTTAAGGAGCCTTTGCAAAATCAGAAACGGTTCGGAAACGGTTCATGGGAATGAAGCAACTGCCAGCCCCCCCACCTGGAAGTAGAAGGCCGGCTGCTGCTCCCGCTCCCCCCCGCCCGCGCTCGCTGTTACCGCCGCCGTTACCGCCGCGACCACGCCACCCGTCGGCTTCTCCCCCGCGACCGCCAGCCGCGACTGGAGCAGTTCCCCGAACACTTTGTACTGCTTGCTGACCCAGGCCCAGTGCAGAAACGCGCCTTCGGGGGGTCCCTCCCGAGCGCGGTACCATGCCAGGTGGCGCCGCAACTGGGTCACGGCTTCGAGCGTGTTGCCGGAGTGGAGCAGCAGGGTGACCAGCTTGAGGTGCAGGATTTCGGCCACGGACTTGGCTTCGACGAGCCGTTGAACGGGTTGGAGTTCCTGGGAAGAAGCTTGCTTCGTTAGCAAGCCGGTCACGGGGTTCGGGGACTGGACAACCATGTAAACACAGGAAGAGCAGGAAGATAGATAGTCTTAGGTGGAGAGACTTCGTGATGGACTTGGCTTCGACGAGTCGTTGGACGGGCTGGAGTTCCTGTGGGTCAACGTCAAGAAGAGGTTAGTGAAATCAAGATCTAAACCCAGGTAATCACAAGGAGAACAGGAGGGTGAATGTTTCAGGTGCAGGACGTCCGTGACGGACTTGGTTCGACGAGCGTTGCAGTGGTTCGAGAGGAGTTCCTGTGCATCGACCATACTTCGTCAGCAAGAGAGTTAGTGGAACCAGGATCATATTTCACTGAGCACAAGACAGCAGGACACTGACTGGTTTGAAGTGAAGGAGTCCAACGACTGACTTGAATTCGGCGAGACGGTCGAACCCGTTAGCGTTCCTGTATTCAGTCCTCCATTCGGTGGGGAGTTTGTGGGCGATAACCGAAATAGAAAACCTAGGCAGTTGCCAGAGTGATCCAGGGGAAAGCGGCCACTTTGCGGTGCAGTGTCTCGGCTACGATCTTGGCCTCGACTAGGCGTTGAACGGCTGGCAGTCCTGTTGACAAGCAGTGCTCTGTCAGCACAAGATTTATGAAGCGCACAGTAAAAAAACGGAATCTATCCAGGCGTCTTTTATTTTCAGCCCGTTCAATGCCTGTTCAGCCCGTTGCCGAAACCCTGCACTTGGGACTTCGTCACTTCCGAGCTCTCCTTGGGCAGAACGAAGCCTCAACTCTCAACAAATGTGCTCTGTCTCCGTCCATCCGCAGACTTTAGCCCGTTCAAACAGGCTAAAGGAAGGAAACTACGAGAGGAGAGTCGAGAATGCATTAGCTGTTCTCACCTGAGGTGGTGTGGGCACTTCGTGCAGCAGAGTATACGCGGCATTGTAGTACTTGACGGCCGCCACCCAGTCACGACGGAACTCCGCATACACAGCAATCTGCGCGGAAGGAAACGGACGCAGACTTGAAGCGTGCATTGAATAAGCGCAATCTGAGAGCGTGGAGGACAAGCTGATGTTGCACGTACGTAAGGCCTGGTGAGTTTGGGAGTCCTCATACTTTTCTGAACTTCGTTTCGAACGACCCGTGACGGAAATAAGTGGCGTCCGCCTTTTTGGAAAGGCGAGGTGTGCTCAAATAGCGAGGACCCTCCAAGGAACGCCTCGTGGAAAACAAGCTCGTTCTCAAATCCGAACGTTGCCGCCTCCGCTTTCCTTCACGGTTTTCTCCAGGGCGGTCGAGTATGGGGAGTGACCTTCCCTCTTTGCAGTCCGACGAAGTGCAACCATGTTGTGAAGCAAAAACAACAAACAAGCAATCCCCTCGCTCCAGCCAGCAGGAGGACAACGGTTCGTACCTTGAAGTTGTACCGGACCGAGAACTCGGGCGAGCTGTAGGCCTTCTTCTCGACGCGCGTCTTGATGCGGCGCCCTTCCTCCCGGTAGAACGTGGCGGCGAGCTCGCCGACCAGCTTCGCCAGGCTGCACAAGAGAGCGACACGTGGCACTCTTTAAGCCCGCTCGCTCTCAACAAGTCTCCGCGGCAACTCAAATACCACGAACCGCCTCGAATGCATCGCCTGCTCAGAAAACCAAGTCACCAGAAAGACTGCAAGGCGTTTCAAGAGCCGTCCTGCCACGTGTCCAAATCTAAGCATGCGAACCACCGTTCGTGATCCTCGTTTCGAGAAGCATGCGCCGCTAAGGCTCACTTTGCGAGGGACGTGCGCAGCTGCGCGACGTCGCCCGTGACGAAGGGGACGCAGCAGCGGGCCTCCGTCTCCACGCGCTTGCGCAGCGCCTGCAGCCGCTCCTCGCTTGCGTCGAGGGCTGCGCCGGAATCGAACCAACGTTATGAATGGATGCGAACAATCGAGAGAAGCGCAACCAGGAGGTTTCACACCGTTGCTCGATAATAAGGTGGACCTCCTGTCAACCGTGAGAAGCGGATTATTCTCCGGTTTGCAACTGGAAAGCATTCAAGAGAACCAGGACGAGTTTTTCGCTCGCATCAAGGGCTGCGCCGGATTAAGCAACGTTTAGGAACGATGTGCATGATCACAGAAAGCACAACCAGGTAGTCTTGCACTATTTGTGTCTTCGATAGATGGACTTCCTGTCAACTTGGAGAGATAGACTGTATCCAGGTTGGGTACTGAAGATAGTTAAGGTAACGTTCCTCGCTGGCACGTAGAGCCGTTTCAAGATTCCGGTACTGGCATAAGTATCACTGGATGAAGGATGGGCAATCGCCAAGATTCAATACGTGCAATATAGCAGCTGGGACCGTTCCAGACATGGGGTTGGGGAAGCAAGCAGTGTCTTGAAGAATCCAGACAGGAACCCAGTTCTGAATTCCGATTGTGCGGAGTTTCAGCGCATCCACTTGGCAAAAAGCTGAGCAAAGGCAGAGACGAGTCTGAAACGCGGAACCTAGACTGACAGACTGCAGCGAAGCCAAAACTGACGAATTTGAGTGTTTGATTCGCAGCACATGGACTTCCAAAGCAGGAGTATTTAGGGAAGACTGTGACCATAAGAGGAAGGCTTAAGAATGAAACAACCAAGGCGCTATGGACTCACGTGCTGCATTTGCTTGGGCGATAGCAACCACCACTTTGATGTTGCGCCCCCGGATCGCAGCCCTGGACGGAGTGAAACCAATCTGGTCACACTGATGCACCTAAACTGCCGGTTTCGTTTCTTTTGGAGAGATTTGAAACCACAACACAGTTTGAATTGCAACAACGCAGCCGATTGAAAGAAGCCAAAGGTGGAAAACTCTCTGCCGATCAGACCGGTAAGGTAGTTCCAAAAAGACAGTACACCGAGGGCAAGCCCTTCCAGGTTTCGAGTGAAACAAACGACGCTATTAGCTAATACCTGGATACAAATGTCAATACCAGACCGGGAGTTGCACGAACACTGACGGCAATCAACTGTATCCGAAGTCAGGAAAGCCGCTGCCGTTTTCACTAGCTGCATTCGTTCATTTTCCCCAATCCGAAAAGGCTTGACCGTGCGAAGTCCGGCTCTCACTTGATTGCATCAATCTGGGTGCAGACGGACAGCCACTGGTTGGGGTCGCCGAAGATTTTCTCGCGCGGAAAGAACGCCACTGCCACGCTCGCCGCTTTTTGGCGATGCTTAGCCAGCCAGCCAGCCTGCAAGGGCCATCTCGTGGGGTTTACGAAGGCTAGCAGTTTCACGGAAGGTTTTCGAAACAGCGCTTGCAAAAAAGTCGTGCTTTCTGCCACCCCAGAGCAAGAAACGATTCGACAGCAAGAAGCACAAGCTGAGGAGCATGGTGAATAGTGGGTCCGTTAAGGTAAAGTTGAGCGTTTCTTCAAGATCAACAAGAGCTCTCTCGTCGTTGGTGAAAGAAATCCCCCGCGCAGCTCCGGTGCTCTGAAACTGTTTTGCCCCTGTCGGAAGGTTCTACCTGATTTGTTTCGAGCATCTTGTTTCCTTTATGAAACTTCGACGTTCACCCCTTGCGCATTGCCTCCGACTTCTTCTCATGGCAAAACCAGACTTCCTTCTGCTCAGACTCTGAACTCGAGACTCCTCATTCTGAGACTGAACACTTCAAGATCCGACGGCTTTCTCTTGGTTCCCCACCCTGATACCATCCCAGACACCCACCTTCAGGACTCCCAGAGGGGATGGCAGCTTCGCATCCGGCGGCCGCCGCTCCTTCCCAGCCAGACTTGCCGCTCCAATTGCATCGGGGATGGATACAGTCGCCAATGGGGGTTGCTCCGCTCGCAAATAGTGGGTCACCTGAGGGGACCATAATAACAGACGTTAGAATGGGCGTAAGACATGCATGTGTTATGAAGATGAGTGCACGGCACGAGCTTGCATTCAATATCGTGAACGTCTGGATGTTGACGCCGTAGCCCAATACCGGCAGTCCCGTTAAAGCACGACGGCCACTTTAAACCCTTTCAGTAGGCCTGCCCCTTGAACCAAATTTGTCGGCCACCATGACACACTTTGAAGTTATAAGTAAGCCAAGGAATTGGGAAAGGGACTTTTTGAAACTGATGGAGACCATTGGAATCTGATGGGGACTCTTGGAAACTGCTTGGACTTCATGAGAATTCTCCAGTTCCTGGTCACTTTCACAGACTTGTCAATGTCTGATTGGAGGATAGTCCTCGTCAGAAGGCCTGATTAATGTGCATTTTGGCGATGACTGCATCGTGGAAGTGTTAGGTTGCATGTCTCTGAGCCCCACAAAAACAACATGTGGGTCATGTGTTGACATTGACAGCCAAATGGTAGCGCGAAGCTTTTGTGACTTTTGAAAGTGAGGATACATGTTTTGGGATTCTTGAATAGATAGAACACACATTACTTGAGCCTGTAGCTCTTTATCAAGCTGAGCTATAGGGCTTCTACATATCATGCACAAAGAATGCTTTGCGAATAGGGGGACGAAACAAGGAACTTGATGTGGGTTCCGAGAAAATGGTTCAATGTATGAAACAAGGAGTACCACTGCCTCGCTTTAGCAGGGCTGATGGGGCTAATGGTGTCCAGGGGCAGGGAGGTTTTGCCAGGCATGAATTAACGCCAAGGCTTATGTTCCTAAAGAAATTAGGAACAAGCCTGAGTAGGAATAAGGATCACGGCCACAACTAGATTGCTTAAGAAACCCATTCAAAAGAACTCCACTGGCCCTGTGTAGCTGGGATATAGATCTTAAGATGCCCTTTAACGGGGAAATATCAGCTACCGAGTGCGGTACTTATCCAACGCTTCTAATCAACTCTCCAATTGGATGGTCACTTGTTCCAAATTCCATTCTGAGAGAAACTCTTTGATTATGTATGTCTCTTAGCCTTAATGGCTTCGTAAGACGTGTCAGCCCGGCATCAATTCCTTCGCTCCTACAAACCCTGGAAAGGGAAGCCAACCTCTAACCGTACAGCCGCTGACAAGCTGCTTACCTGCAGATGGAACTCGGGAAGCCCTATGAAGGCCACGAGCGGCAGCGGAGGCGTGCGGAACTCCTCCGGGTATTCCTCCATTGTGGCACTTACAGCAGCGCCCACTGATCAAGTGCTCGTCCGGGGATGGAAGAAGACACGCATTGCGTGCGCAACAAGTATTCGACGATCTCATGCGATTGGCAACTTAGCACATCGTGGCGTGTTCCCCTTGCAAGCGCAGCCCGGCCCCAAGCTCTCTCTCTCATGCAGGAAGTTCCTGAGGAACTTTTCTCGAGGAACTGACAAAAGAAGGGCAGCTTTCTCATTTTTGTACCTTAAATTTGCAACCTGGGCGCTAGCAGTGCGCGCGCAAAAGGGGCGTCTGGTTCCTCAGGGTTTGCAGTTTCCCCCGCAACTGCCGTCGATCCGAGCGTACCATACCGGTACGTCGATCCGGCGACACAACCGGTCCCGGGCAAATGGTTCGATAGACTTTTCCGTCATCGTGCGCCGTCAAATCGTTCATCGCACGGCCGGATTTCAATTTAAACCATTACATCGCAAAATTGGACCCGTCGAACGAAACTCATTAAGCTTTGCCTTAGGACTCAGGTGCAAAAAGTGCGCGTCACTGTACTCGGGTATTGTCGTACTGCCCGGCTGAAATATGGAAGTGATCGGGAATACCAAATTTTTGTGCGGCCGAGTGACCGCGGGACTGCATCCGGTAGGTACTTTTCGAAATTTAAGATTCTTCACGGAACTCGGTGATTTCCGACTTGCCGAAAGGCCTTGTTTCCACTGAACACTGAATTACACTCACTGAACTCCGAGGCTAAAAGCCGCGCACGAGGCCCGTAGGGGGCCGTAGCCCCAAATTCGCCGGCGACTCCGACTTAAATCGACCGGGCCTCGCGCGGGAGGCTGTACTACTGTTCTACTAGTAAAATAGGCTGCGCCGAGGCTGCAGTGGCCAATATCCGGGCCTCCGAAGCGTTACATAGCTGAGACTTCAGACTTGCTGTTCGATAGCCTCTCGTGAGTTGGATTTCCTAGGGTCCGAACCGCTATATAGCGCTGAGCGTCGATCCGAGCGCGCTGCCGCCGCATGACGACTCCTCAGTATGTCGAGTCACGTCGGGCCGAGTCCGGCGCGGCCGCCGGCCGCCCGTCGGCCCACTTGGGGCCCGCCAGCCGCGGCGCACTGAGCCACGATTAGTGCCACTCAACCCAGCCTCACAGATTTTATCTCTCATATTACCCAAATCTCGGAAATGGTATTGAAGGCATAAGTCATGACAAAAGTTCCATATTGGTAGGGTTGAGCTCTGCTTTTTTAGGGCTATCTTCCGGTCCAAAGTGCCCGGGGGACCATCGGACGGCTCTGAATTGAAACTGAATTATCTAGCATACGACCTCCCAGCCTATCCTAAAAACTAGGTGCCCCCCCGAATGAAAATGGAGGACGGGCAGTTTACCAGCACTCTAAATAAAATGTCTGACCCAACCTCTGCTTCAGTCAAGCCAGTCTGCAACCTAAACCGAACGTGGTTCCTCTCACAATGGCAAGCTGATTGCTAGCATCAACTGGGAGCAGCACCACGGATCGAATACTTAAGGCAAAGATCACGTTCCATGGTTGCTGGAGGCTGCACCACACACTGGGAAACGCATTTCACAGTCATGGCAGGCAACGCCGGGCCTGTAGAGCTCTGGGGCAGCATCCATGGCTCAGAAGGGACACCATTTGTAAAACAAGCTCTCTTCTGGTACACTGA